>CM053790.1:441937396-442177396 GCA_028749045.1 Cupressus sempervirens | reverse complement strand
TATATTATTGAGTTCTAGTTTAGGGTGATTTGGTTTAGTCTTAAGGTCAACGTTTAACTTGGTTCAATCTTAGGGTAACGGTTCAATTTGGTTAATGGTTGGGGAAATGATTTAAGGTTAAATTCAAGGTTTCTACTGTTAAGTTGGGATATATAATTAGGTTTATGATCATGGTTTAATTCAATTTGGTTTATAAGTATAATATTAACTAGTTAAGGGCCAGGGTTACCTTTCAATCTAGTTTGATATATTCAATTTGGTTTAGGGTTAACACAAGAGTTAGTTTATTTTAGTGTTAAATATTAAGATATAATGCTCTGATATCACTCATTTTTTGATATTTTGATTATATCACCCCTATACATGTTGATAACTTATATGCGATGAATCTTACAAATATTATTTGATCTCATTACATGTGTCATGGTAATTTTTTTAAGTTTATGTACATGAGATGCTCCTATATATGGTGTTTTTATTTTCTTATAATATATAGTGTTAAATATATATATTTTTACCTAAGTACCCTTCTTGATTATCTATGATGGACATGTCGTAAATGACATATCTCTATATGATTCTTTTGATATGATATGCATGGATAATATATATAATGGAAATTTTAAATCCTTCCTATGCAATAAATGATGTAATTAGATATGTGTACAAATGTTTTTAGATTCGCACGTACATGACATGTAGATGTAGATATGATGCTCCTCTAGGATAATTTAGTTTCAATCATAAACAAGGTTACAATTTTAGGGTTTGACATTTATAAAATTAGTACTCAAGGTAAGATAAGAAAGTTATTTAATTATTTATATATTACCTGGTGTAGGTTTTAGCAAATTAAGATTAAGGTTAAGATGATAGTAAGGCTTATGATTAGAGTTAAATTCAATACAAATTGACATTATAGTTAATCCTAAATGACACCCAACCAAGGGATCCAAAGAACTAATCAAAAGTTCTACTAAGCAAGCAATAACATACATACAATAATTTACATTTATAAAAAACATAAGAGATTGCATTCCTTAATGAGCACGTTGACATTTCATTTTAAAATAATTATAAGTACTAAAAGTAAAAGAAATAACACATCCACATGAAAGAATATTAACTACTTCAGTTCAATCCATTTAAATAATTTATATACATTTGTTCCGAATGCCACTTGGCAAATTAATTTGGAATGCACAATCATCCACTATACATGTCACAGGGTATGAAAGCCTGAAAGAATATACATTTATAAAATAGTTTAGATCATCCATTTTCGATCCATGAAACAAAGTACAATACAATTTAAGTAAAATCATTTTAAATACTAGAAGTTTTTTGTTTGGATCCCTTGGTGGGCTGTTATGTGATTAAGTACTTAGTTATATATGTTTAGGGTTTTATTTATATGGTTAGGTCGAGATTATAGTTTAAACAATGAATTTAGGTCGAGGTTATAGTTAAAACAAGGTTGAGGTTATATGGTTCTAGGTCGAGGTTATATTTATTTGTAGAATTACATGTTTAAACAATGAATTTACATCTAATCTAATCATTCAACATTGTAATAAATACATAAATTAAATACATTTCAAAACATCTAAAATAATAATTTTTTAAATAAACATTTACGAAACTATATTTTAATTAACAAATACAAAAATTTAAACATCTACTCATTAACAATGTAAATTTACAATTTTACGTATATTAAAAATGAAAAAACAATAAATTAACATACATATTAAATTGAAAATTGAAAAAAATAAAGTAAAATAGTATAAAACATATCAAAATACCTAGTGTATCGAAAACTAGTAGCAAGGGGGTAGTCGGTAGGGCTGAAAATCAGGCTCCCGTATGCGTCTCTAATTGGGCTCCTTTTTTTGAGGTTAAATAAATTTTTACAAATTGGGTACCCAATTTTTAAAAATCAGATACCCGATTTGTAAGTAATCGAGTACCCGATTTATAAGAAATTGGGTCCCTAATTTTTAAAAAGTTAGGCGCCCGATATTTGAGAGCCTCGGGCACCCGATCCTCTTTTAAATATCGAGTACCCAATTTTTGAAATTAAGCTCGGGTGCCCGAAGCTTAATTTTAGAAACAGGTACCCGATTTTTAAAAAATTGGGTACCCGTTTCTGAGAAGTACAATTCCGCGGATCTGATTTCCACGGAATTGTGACCCAACTTCTTGCAGTCACCCTAATATGGTACTTGTGTTTACTATATAAATTTTCTTCTTAAAAGTTTATACATTATCAAAGATAACAATGTGAAAGAAACACAATGTAAAACATATCACATATGCATGCTTGCAAATGAGCAAAAATTGTATTTCTCAAGGGTTCCATAATGTAGAATAACATATGTGTAAATTTTATTAATGAAATTAATGTTAAGTATAATGTTCACATCTATTAAGGAATATCAAATACATCATCTCATAAATGAACATATAGATACAAATGACACCACAACATATACTGACTCAAGGGTAGATTGGCAAGAGGAGGAAATCCCAAGGTACCCTAGCTAAGAGTTACACATAGAAGCCAATGTATGGGAGAAACCACAAGAAATTACATAGAATTCAATGCAGATATAATGAGACAATCTTCCATTAACATGATAAACATAAGGCCTATTAACATGATAAACATAAGGCCTACTTGGTTGCAGTAATAAACATTTAAAATAATATATATGAGGTTAGAAGCTCAAGCTTACAAAGCCAAATCCTATTATCTTCCTTCTATCCAATTTTATTATATCTATCCTAATCCTAGATCTTAAGATATATAGCTAGCAAGACCATAAGTCAAATTGTTAGGTAGATTATTACAAAATATTGGTCCTGCCACAAAGGATAAATCAACGACCTTGCAATTAAGAAAAAGAACATGTATAGCGAAAAGGATAGATCCACATGTGATCCAATAAGAGATTCCCAAGGTCATTGAAAGCATTAATACCACACATAACCTTGCCAAAGTCAAACTTGCATGTTACTCGAGCTACAAGGAAAGAATATGCCATGAGTAAAGAGAAATGACACTCTTAGATATGATCAAATTAAGTGCTATAAATCTAGGATAAGGATCTACAATAGGTCCACATTAAGAAGCTAACTATGTGGCAAGAGAAAACAAGAACACCAAAGACCATTCCTCAAACAAAAAAAAAAAAACTAAAAGGAAATATTTTGGTTGATGCAATATTGCCAAGGACCCAAGATGCTCCTACATCAGACACTTGGGGTAAATAAAGAATAATGCTTTCATTAGGAAGACATAATGTTCTAAGAAGTGTCATAAAGATCCAACTCAACTTGAAAAATTCAAGAACTATCTTTAACTGGTTTATTCTTCCTTTTCACTAAGTATTCTTTGTAATCTTTCGCTTATCAAATGTTTCTTCATCACATTCGTAGTACTCATAAATGTTTAAAATATTGAAAATAGGTGAAATATCCACATCTTTAGGCAATTCAACTTCAAAGCATTTCCACTATCACATATCCTCAAGATCTTACAAGGTCCAAATTTCATCATCTTCAACTTGCTATAGGTTCCAATAGAAAAGATTTTCTTCTTCAAATGTACCATTACTTCATCTTCAACCTCAAAAGTCTTATGTTTCATCTTCTTATCTTCTCTCTCCTTATACTTATAATTACTTTTATTCATATTACTTCTTGTAATCACCTAAAAATGGTCATCTAGACTATTAGCCCCCTTCTCAGCATTTTGGCTAAATTAATTTAATCTTTTACCTAGACCAAATTGCTAATAATCAATTTATTTGATTATAACCTATAGTTTGACTATGCTATCCTAAGTTCATTATTTGATTAAAAGAACATGTCCCCTTTTAATTGAATAAAAGACCCCATTCTTCTAACCCACTTAAAGTGCACACATAAAGTCTTTTTTCTATTTTGCAATTAAAATAAAAGGCTTTGTGACTTTTGTCTTATATGACAAGTCAACTTATATTCTATTGGTTGACTTGTGTGTGCACATGGATCAACTCCTCTTTTCAAATTCCACCGTTGATCATCCACCATCTTCATCTTGATCTCTACCATCCGTATGACTTTAAAAGGGAGAGAGCTTTCCCCCTCAAAGGATCCATCTTTTGAGTATTGTTATGCTGCAGGTTTTCTAATAGGTTTCTTTGGAGCTTTGTGGAGAACTTCTTTTTCTTGTCTACATTCTCTCATCCATGGCATTCTAGCTTAGCTTAGCTTTCATTTTTACATGTAGCTTAAATCATATAGTCTAATAGTTGGATTGTAACACTCTCATACATGTTTTAACATAGCTACATTTTGCATTATCATCTTAGCTTAGTTTCCATACTTGCATTGCATTCTTGGGGAACTCCTTGAGACATTTGCATTCTTGTATCTTTCTTTGGAACCTTCCATTGCATGGTTTACTAGCAAGAAGTATTCCTAAGGCTCAGTTGAGAGCCCTTGAACTTGAAATACACTCTCTTGCACTCCGTGGATAGGGAACTCTAAACCGGTATGCAAGCATTCCAAACTCATGGAATCATTTGGATAGAAGGGTTTATAGTGGGACACTTTCGAGTGTACACTCCTTACCTCATGCAAGTTCTTCATAAAGTCCACAAACTCCTCAGCTTCAACACTATGTTTCAACTCAATATTCAAGTTTATCAAATCTGTAGTTCCTCTAGGATGCATTCTATTTACAATCTCAAAAGGTGTATTCTTAGAACTTTTGTTCACCAAACTATTATATGGAAAATATACTTGTGCCCAGACCAAAGTCCCAATTAGTAGGTTTGTCTCCAATCAAACACCTCAACAAGTTATCCAAACTTTTCTTCATAACTTCAATTTTTCCATATGTCTGTGGATAAAATGTAGAACAAAATTTAAGGCCAGTAGTCTACTTCTTCCAAAGTTCTCTCTAAAAGTAACTAGTAAACTTAGTATCTCTATCTAAGTATTAGGAAATCCATGCAATCTCACAATCTCCCTAAAAATAAGCCTCTTATATGTATTGCATCTAATGTCTTCTTATAGGATATGAAATGTACAATCTTATAAAATATGCCAACCACTACAAAAATAGAATCATTACCTCTCTGAGTTCTAGGAAATCCAAGAAAAAAGTCTAGATTGATATCTTCCCAAGACTTACATGGAATAGGAAAAGGTGTATATAATCCCACATTTTTACTAGTTCCCTTAGTAACTTGACAAATTATGCAACTCTTCACCATCTTATGAATATCCTTATATATCTACAACCAAAAGTATCTCCTTTTAGTCAACTTTACTATCTTATCAATCCCAAAATATCCTCCAAATCCACCACTATGTTCCTCCTTAATAATATTCTCTCTCATATATCCTCTAGCTATACACAAATGGAATTATTTAAACAACATATCTTCTTGAATGAAATATTGAAACCACATATCTTACTCATTAAATATGTGATTCCTACAAGCTTTCCAAGGTTCTATAAAATCAAGATCAGTTTCATATGAGCTCTTTAAATCATCAAAATCAAACATTTCAACTATCATCTCCATAAACAAGCTTCTTGCTCTACTCAAAGCATCTAAAACTTTGTTAGATTGTTCACTTCTATGCTTCAACACAAAATAATTTCTTTTCATATATTCAACCCATTTCACATATCTATGATTCAACTTATTCTAACTTCCCAAATACTATAAGGCTTAATGATCAATGTACAACACAAATTCTCTAGATATCAAGTAATTTATCTATTTCTTCAAGGCTTGAATAATAACATATAACTTTTGGTCATAGTCTAGATATTTCATCTTAGCATCATTGAAAATTTCACTGTATAAAGCTATAGACTTACCTTCTTGACTTAAAAAAAATCCAATTGCACTTCCACTAGCATCACAATCAATTTGAAAAACTTTAGTAAAACTAAGCAAAAAAAGCACAAAAAATTCTACTACATTTTATTTCAATATTTCAAAGCTTTTATTTTCTCCATGTGTCCATTTGAATTCCTTTTTATCACCTCATAGTCTTTTCATAGCATTACAAACTTAACTAAATTTTTTGATAAACTTTCTATAGAAACTTGCTAATCCATGAAATGATCTAACTTCTCTAGCACTCTCAAGTGTAGGCCTTTGAAGAATAAATTTTACCTTCTCAAGATCCATCTTCAAACGATCAACACAAATCACAAAATCAAGGTACACAATCTACTCTTTCATAAAATAATATTTCTTCAAATTTATCAACAACTTTTCCTCTTTTGACCTCCACAACACTTGTCTAATATGCATTAGGGGTTGTTCTTTTGTCTTATTGTAGATTAGTATTTCATGAAGATATACTGTCACAAATTTACACAAGAAATTATTCAAAACTTCATTCATCAATCTCATAAAAGTACTAGGTGCATTAGTTAAACCAAAAGGCATAACCAACCATTTACAAAAACCTTCATTAGTCTTAAAAGAAGTTTTCCATCCATCTCCTTCTTTGATTCTAATATGATGATATCTTCAATTCAATCTTTGTAAAATATTATTCTCCACTCAAATGATCAATTATGTCATCCATCCTAGGGAAGGTAAATCCGTACTTAATCACTATTCTATTTATTTCTCTAGAATTAGTACACATTATCCATTCTTTATTCCTCTTAGGTACCAATACAATAGGTACTGCACAAAGACTCAACTTTTCTCTTAACAAGCCTTTCTCAAGAAATTCATGCACTTTCCTTTCAATTCTTCATTCTCTACAAGTTTTAGTGTATGTGATGCTTTGTTAGGCAAACTAGCTCTAGGTATCAAATCCATACACACAATATCAAAAGTAATATCTTGAGATTTTGTCAACAAGGATCTAATATCAAGTGTATTCTCAAGTTCATCTTGTTTCTCATTCTTTTTAGGAATCAATGCAAAGAAAACATTTTGTCTCTTCATTTCCTTTACAAACTGATTTCCTTCAACCAAACAAATTCTAACTATAGTGCAATGATTCTCTCTAAGTTTCTCAATCAAAGATAATAATACATGTTTCTTTTCATTAGCATAAATAGTATATTGATTCAATCTACCATTATATAAAACCTTTCTATCGTACTTCCAAGTCTTCCCAAACGAATATGACAACAATTCATAGGCATAATATCACACAAAAATTCATCAAAAGAGTTTCCAATATTGAGTTTCACAAGAATTGTTCACTTACCAGTAATTTATGTTCATTCTTGATCTAATGAATTTGATAAGGGTTAGGGTGTGTCAATCTCTACAACTTCAACTTAGATACCAACTATCTAGATGCTAAATTATCAAGTCTACCACTATTAATGATCACCTTGCAACATTCCTTCAATCTTACATTTGGTTTTAAAGAGAATTTTCCTCAAAATAGGTTCACCATCCAACTGCTCATTCCACAAGGTTCTTCCAATCATTAAGTTCTCTCTATTCTTAGGTTCATTCAAAGGATCAATAGCTTCCTCTTGAATCAAAGCATTTTTGCTACTACTTCCTATCTTCTTTCTAGAAAAAGGTGCATTCAAAAGTTCCATGTCCTTCTCTACATTTAAAAAAAGTTCCTTTAAACTAAGACCTATTTTCTCTCTTTCCATTACTATCATTCCTAGGGTAAGTAGAAGAATTACCTCTAGTGTAGTTACATCTTCCTCTGTTAGTATTATCTTCTTTCCACTCAAATTTACCTCTATCATGATGTGTATTACTACTTTCTCAATAGGATCTACCTCTTCTCCTCTGAAATCTTCCACCTTTTTCTCCTTGTCTATGTTCATATTTATTTTTCAATATTTCTTCAGCTCTCAACATATTCAAGTATGCTTCATCATCATCAACATGTCTCAATATATTGTCCAACTTATAGAATTCCTTTGTATAATATTTCAAAATCATATCTTTCTATCTCAAATTTAGCATTCTCCTCAATAGAAATCAACATGAAGGAATCATTTTTCAACTTACCAACTACTTTTACCCAAGTCTTGATCTTTTCTTTTCTCTTCTTTGTCAACCCATTTGCAAGTGTTACCACCAAAGAGAAGCATGACCTCTAAACTTAGTAGCTTCTATCTTCATGAATATTTTTATAATAAAATACCTTTTCAATCTCAGAGATCCAATCCAACAAAGAATTGGTATACAAATTTCCACTATAACAAAAAAGTTCAAAAGGAGGTCTGGAAACTACTCTACTCAAGGCTTAGAATATTCTCTCTTCATATTGTTCTACCTTAGGTTTAGGATTAGGTGAAAGTAATTCTTCTTCGTCACTAACATCATCAAGATGTACTCCTCTTCTCTAGGCTGTCTCAACAACTTCAAGTCTAGCTGCAATTTGTCTCAACAGTTTCATAATAGAATTATTTGTATTTCCTCTACCTCAAGCAATTTAGACAAAATTTCCTTCAATAATCATTACCTTATGCAAGTTATAGGTCAAAAAATTAGTCTACCACCCTACAAATGATCCATAACAAGATTGTCCATGATCTCAAACTTTGCAAGGAAAAAAACCTTCACTCTAATACCACTTGATACAAGGCTAGGTTGTCAAGAGGAGGAAATCCCAAGCTACCCTCTCTAAGGTTACATAAAGAAGCCAATAAATAGGAGAAACCACAAGAAATTATATAGAATTCAATGTAGCTATGATGAGATAATCTTTCATTAACATGCTTGGAGTAAGGCCTACCTGGTTGCAACCATAAATATTTAAAATAAATTCTATGATATTAGAAGCTTGGGCTTATAGAGAGAAATCTTATTATCTTCCTTCTATCTAACCTCATTATATCTATCTTAATAGTAGGTCTTAAGATATAAAGCCAACAAGACCAAAAGTCATCATGCAAGGTAGATTATTACAAAATATTGGTCTTGCCCCAAAGGAAAATTAATGACCTCACAATTAAGAAAAATAACACCCACATGGAAAAGGATAGGTCTACACATGATCCAACAAGATATTCACAAGGCTATGGAAAACCTCATACCGCATGTAACCTCACTAAAGACAAATCTACATGTTACTCGAGCTGCCTGGAAAGTTTACACCATGACCAAAGATAAATAATAACTCCTACATATGATCAAATTAAGTTCCACAAGCCTTCTATGTGGAAAGACAAAATATGAACAACAAAGGCCATTCCTCAAACAACATACATGAACAATTAGAAGGGAATATTTTGGCTGATGCAAGATTTCCAAAGTACCCAAAATGCTCCTACATCATATATCCAATATCACAATATCCACTGCATAGGCCACAAGGTATGTAATGATAATCTAAAACAATATAATGTCACATAGGAATCTCAATGTTCCAAAGTCTTTGATACATAATATAACAATTGAGAATAGAGAGATGCACCAAGTGTAATGAACAAGAGTGGTATAACTTCAACAAGGGATCATCTGGTACAAGTCTATTAAGAGTTAAATGGTAATATAATCATTACCACCCAACCATGTATAACCAAATATCCACTCCCATCATGTTGAGAAGATAATACCAGGTCTGACTTGGATAACAATCTATCATTCACAATATAAGAACTAGGAGGGAATAAATCTCTATCACATATATACTAAAAGTACAATAAAGGTAATAAAAGTACTCTGA
The DNA here is from genome assembly GCA_028749045.1 of Cupressus sempervirens. Lineage (NCBI taxonomy): Eukaryota > Viridiplantae > Streptophyta > Pinopsida > Cupressales > Cupressaceae > Cupressus > Cupressus sempervirens. Next base: position 442,167,715 of record CM053790.1, on the reverse strand, counting down.
AAGGAAACCAACACATGTAGGGAGCCTAAGATGCATATAGGAAAGTGTCATCACATTAGCTAACTCTAGAGTTATGTTGGCAATCTCTCTGGACCCAAAACCCTTAATGACCCTATGCAACATTAGTAACCTCTCATATAGACAAAAAATACTAACTAAGAAAGACCTTAATCAAAGATCCTCTCCCACTCCCATCCTATATTGTACTAGCACTCAAGGCACAAGCAAGAAACACTTTATCTCATAATTCATTTTAACTCCAATTAATGTTTATGTCATCACTTATTAAGTAACCTACAATGAGTTACCCTAGTGGCCTCTTTAGGTCCCTTACCTTCAGTGCAAGAAAATTCCCCCTTATTGATATAGATAACATACCCTAAGCTCCCAAGTCAAATGAATCTCATAAAAATACAATGATCACATTTAGTTCCTCTATAGATTTATGGGACTCATTACTGGTCCTTCAACCAAAATATCATAGAACAATCCCCAAATAATCACTTGACATGAGCTTTACATTTTAAGGTTGGGTCAAATGATCATAATATATGTAACATCACAATAGATACATTTACAATGACAAGTAACCACATCTTGGCCTTTGGTGCACATTCCTAAGTGGCCAACTAAAATCTCCAAGTGACCATCATAATACAACATAGAGACATAAAACTTGCCAATGCAAAAATATAAGTTTTGACCCTATAAATTATCAATTTTTTTTTTAAAATTCTAGTTTGACCACAAAAGGTGGGAAAAATAAGACATCTATATATATAATTGTCAAATTTAAGGTCAATATCTTTCGAATATTATAGAAAAAATACACCAACAAAAATAATTTCTTAATTAATAAAAATTAAGTAAAAAGTTTTTTTAAGTAAACAACAATATCATTTTTATTAGTAATTCTCAATAATTTTTACAATACCCTCCTTCAAGTGTGAGCACTAGAAAAAAAATGGAGGCAAGAAAAAACTCCAGTATTGATTGGGACTTACATTCTTTATAATATTTACAAAGTTTATTATGAGGCATCCCTCATTTTATATTAGAGACAGGCATGCCATTTATATAGAAAATTACATATGGAAATGGGGCATCCCCTTTGTTGGTGTTTGAAAATGTTACCGGTTTTCAATTACCCTGATGAGAACAAAACACATCTAGGGGCAGGTAACTCCCATTTTCAACATGCCCATTTAGACACCAGGCCAACTATAAGGCTTGAACCTTCTTCTTCTTCAGGCTCTGCAAAACCTAGGCGGGTAGACCTATATATTCTTAATATGGTACCAGTTATAAAAGCATACATTGAATCTATTAAGCAGATGAAAACCCCTTATATCTCTTAGTGGCTTATGAAACAACACAGATTCTACAATAGCTAGGTGCAAACCTATATTATTCATAAATTGAGTGAGGGTTTAAACTTTTATGTCCACTTCAACATGAAGGGAAAATGATCGATTTATATTGAGAAAAGACAACATGTCCAATATGCAGCAAAAACTTAATGATCCTACAAATGACCAGTGCCTTATCCATTAGGGCAATCCTATACTTCAGAATTACGCATCCTTGAACATCAATCAACATATGGCATATGTTGAGACATTCATGTTCAGTATGTTCACCTTATGAATTAGACAACAATATCCAATATAACCCCATATTTTCACACATCCTTCTTAATGAATCTGTAGCATTGTCTGAAACCACAAGCAATTATATGACTCCTTGAGTCAAAGGTAAGCAAACCTCAAACATACAATCGGGAAATTGCAAATAGGTTCAAGCTCTTTGTTCTTGAACATATAAAATTACAAATTCAACAAGAAAGGAGATAGAATTATATTGAAATTCAAAACCTTCTGCACATTATATTTATCTCCTTGAAATAAGTACATTAGGAATGCATAAAACAAGATACAAGATCAAACTACTGTATCAGAACTATCTATAAAATCCATATGCTATTCATACAAGATATGCTAGGTGTGTGGCTTTCACAACCTGAGCAGAGCTCCAAGAACTAGAAAATAGAAAACCAACCAACAACCTACAAAAGAGAAAGAAAAGAAAGATATAGCAAAGAGAGAATTCCTAGATTCATTATATAGCTGACATGTGTCCCTTCAGAATTCCTTCCCTTGGCAATAGAACAACCTCTTTCTTCCATCTCCCTCTAATCTGATTTTTTGCTTTGTCATTACTGTAACCGATTTGAGAAATATCTCTGTTGAAATGATGAAACCTTTGAGTCATCAAAATATTTGATTGCCCCATGAAAATACTAATGAAATTTTAGTTTTTACTGAGTGACTATGACCCCAACTATATTTTCACTATCTCTTTAACCTATTCAAGTCATTACTTTGTTAAAAATCAATTCTGAACTTTCATAACTGAAAATGGTTATAGAAAAAGAACTTGATAGAAAATCTCATACTACTCAAATAGATAGATTCTTGTGCAAAAAATAACCTCAGAATTGAAAAGTTCGTCTTCTCATGATTCCGACAGTATATGATAAGGCATACTTTGCATACCAGGAGCCCCTTGAAAGTCGTTTCAAAAATGACTCCTTTGCTAGAAATATCAGGTCTGCACATTTGGATTTTAAATTTCAAAAATTTAAAATATCTAATGTTTGAACATTAGAATGGATCCCTTTGAATTTAAAATCAAATATGAACGTGCACTCATTTTTAAGGAAAAATATTAAATTTTGCATTTTTAAAAAGGACATTTTATTTTTCCCTTTGCCTTCCAATTTGAGTCAACAGGCTTTGACCGAGTCTTTTTGCCATGTGGTGGCCTCTTATTGGATGACCTCTATTCCCAGATGCCACATCATCATCTTAGCAGGCTCGCTGCCACATGGCAAAAATCCACATTCTCGCAATTTTTAATGACCATGCAACTTCTTTTGGCGGGCGTGCGCCCACTGCCCGATCTTGCCACGTGGCGGTATCTGGTGAACCTACCTGAACTTGCATGTCCCCGCCACGTCGCTACGTCTGGGACCCGCGCTGCCACATGGCAAAAATCCACATTCTCGCAATATTTATCTCGTGAGCACCTTGAAAATGCGGGAATGCGCACACCGTCAGATGTGGCCACGTGGTGCAATCTCAACGCATCTCCATTCTGAGCACCACATCAGCTCCTGCGCAAGTTTGGTCAAAATTTCTTTTTGTGACGCTGATGTCATCCTTCTTTCTACCATGCCAATGGGGTCAGGCTCACCATGCGGATCGTTGCCTTCCAAAGGCTCATGTCTTTAATTCACTCTTTATATTGAGATGAAAAGTATTTAAACCCTTAAGCAAGACTAATCCCAATGAATGTGGGATATTTTCTCTTCAATGTCTTTTGGCTCTATTTGCTACTGTTTCACCTGTGATCTCTCTGCTGCTGCCACAGAACACACATACTGTCTTAAACCTAGAGGTGGTCATCAGTTCGAGTCCCATCCCTATCGCTCTTAAAAACTTTCACTTTCTCTACTAACCCTTGGCAAAAAAATGCAAGAACAGGGCAACATAGAAATGAGAAAAATTCTCCTACTGTTTCAATCAGGCTAGATGGAAGGCTTGCATTAGCTTCTTTATAATTTTTTTTTGTTTACCCTTGCGCGTTTCCATCATTGAGGCTCTATTGACTTTCCCTTTTTTGGGCTGGCTTGGATACTGGCTTTAAAAACATGCTTGCCTCCTTTTGAATTGGCGTGTTGTGTTGACTTTCTCTCAGTCGTGGGTTGTTGCTTTTAATCTGTTGTGCTCTATGCTTTGCGTGAACTGTCTGAAGCCTTTGACTGCATTTTACAATGACTTTAATGCGCGCTTTTTCTTTTTTAATGCAATGGGTTCCCTCTTGGTGTGTGAAGCTTAATATGGGCGTTGACTGCCCTACTCTTTAGTTTCTTTGCGACTTCATTTGACTGCATTTTTCAATGTTTGAGGCTCTTTCTTTCAGGCTACGGCTTTGACTGCATGGGATCTTTTCCCTTCAAGCGCTAACTGATCCAAAGTAGCTCCTCTGCTTCTTCCTCCACGTTTTGGTATCTCCTCTTGTAATGCGTGGGTGACTTCCTTTTATTTGTAACAACAAAGGCACGTAAAAAATATTTTACAATAGCATGCTCAATTGCTAATGCCCAATATTGTTCCTTCACCAAAGTCTACATTAAAAAACACCAACACATGCACTTCAATTGGTCCAATTGGAGGTTTCATGAACTGACAAGGGTGATTCTCAATTGGTCGCAAGAGAGAGAGAACTCTGTCACCCCCAAAAGCTGTCACCTTGTTGCTTTGTTGTCTTCTTAGAGTTTCAATATGTCTTTTGATGTCCCTCACAAACATCTAGAAGTTCAGAACAGTAGCCAACAAGATCCCTAAGTGTCAAATCACCATGACCATTTTCTAAGCCATTAAGTACTTTTCTTATTCGCATATGAAGATTTAGAGGGGATACCCCCAAAAGCTATCACCTTGTTGCTTTGTTGTCTTCTTATAGTTTCGATATGTCTTTTGATATCCCTCAAAAACATCTAGAAGTTTAGAACAGTAGCCAACAAGATCCCTAAGTGTCAAATCACCATGACCATTTTCTAAGCCATTAAGTACTTTGCTTATTCGCATATGAAGATTTAGAGGGGATATGAATTTCAAATCAACAAGATCATCAATCATCATTGCTTTTTCATCTCTCACTATTTTGTCAATTGTAACCTGTTCTATGTTAATCAAAATGATAAACCTTCAACCTAGCCCACCTGTCTAGAGTTTAAAATCTTTTGCTCCATCTTTATAATGATAAATTTTGCTGTTATCAGGACAAGATCTTGGGGGCATTAAAGATGGTTGTTTGTGCTTCAAACTATTTATGATAATCTTTGACGTTCATTTGACCATTCAATGATCCATCAGCCTGACAGAATCAGTCGGACCCGAAAGTGGGTCCGGCTAAAAAAAAATTTCGTTTTCGAACAACTGAATCTTCAAACTGATCTTCAGAACATCTTGGACTAATTTAAAAATCAAGTTCGATCATTGAACCCTCAATTAAAACTCATTTTATCAATTTTAGTCAATTGTCAAATATGCGCCAAGAGGTCTGTTGACTGGCTTTGAAAACTGACCAAATCAACTGATCATGTCCTGAAATTGAATACACCGAGTCTTTGCTCTGCATTCTTGTACCTTGTCGAATCTCGTCTCATGAAAAATTCGAGGTCAAAAAATATTGACAGTCAAAGTTGCCTTCTCAGATTTACTTGCAAGAAAACATGTCAGAAAACAACAAATTGGGTTTGGATTTGTCTTGGAAAATTGGGCAAATGAATACTTGGAAAGACGAAAACTGGGACACTCGTTCTTTGTCATGAGGACATTATGAATATGTGATTTGGGTTCATGATGAATAACTGGGCACAAATGGTAGACATTCAAAGTAGGCTACTCAGAATTTTACAACTAGGAACACTGACTAAAAAGTGATTTTGGCAAATGAAAATGACCTGGAAAAGTGTGCATATGGATTCGTCATGACTTACAAACTGACACACTTAAAGCATTTTCAGAGGACAAAACAGGGGTACAATCCATTCGATCTTACCAATCACAGATCAGGAGATATGACATCATGAACAGGGGTTCCAATCAATCTGCAAATGCTGACACCAATGAAAAGATAAAAATTGCGTTTGGAATTGCATTTGAAAACTGATCAAACGGATTCGTCATAAGCTAAAACTTGAAACATAACAAGTTTTTGACATCTACAATGCAATGCAAAAGGAATTTTCTCATTTTGGTCAACTGGTCAAAAGTTATAACTCATCAAACAAGGCTTCCCAGAATTATGTGCAAATTGCAAAAGCATGAAAACAGTAACTGACCAACTTTGAGGGATTCAAAACCTAGTCAAACGGATTTGAAACGACTCAAAATCTGAAACATAGGTTTTTGGGTATGGATACTAGACACTCCCAAAGTGGCAAGTCATGAAACAATTCTGGGTGCAAGATATTAAGGCATAAATAAGGCTTCTTATCGCTATTTGACACTATAAAATGCAAAATTGATACTAGCTCAAAATAGAACTTTGCCAAATGACTCGAAATGACAATTGAACTTCATGGAATGCATAAACAGGCTGAATGGAGGGTGTTAGAAACATTAAACACCTTAGGGGCCTCATAGGTACAACTGGGTACATAGGCATCAAAAAGCTTTCATACGGCTTAATTTCTCAACAATGCTAAAAAATTGACCATGCAATTTTTAGTGCCAACACCCTTTACATGAATTAAAATACAATAAAATCCTTTTCAAATCCAACATGCCTGGTGTAGAATCGATCAATGGAATTCTTTCTTGTCATAAGCTCTGAGAATTATATCAATACATAGTTTTCAATATGCATCTAGAAAAAGTGTTAGATATTTAGAGTATATTATAACAATGAGAATAATAATGCTTGCTATGAAATTTTCAAACTCAAAAATTTCCTTATTTTTATTTATGTTTCAGTTGAACTATTGGATAGTCTATCCAATAATTATCAAGATATACAAAGGTTTAGCATTTTTTAAAGAAGGTTTAGTATAAAAATTACAAAATAAAATTTTTTCATAAGTGGAAAATATCATTCCTATCACTCTTTTGAATCTTGAGAATCTTATATACTAGGATGATAATTATTAGATTACTTATTTAGGTAATGATGTCTTATTAAATTCAAAAATATTTGTTCATTCAATTCCTAAGTTTACAAGTTTATCAACTTTAGTATTACCTTCTTTGAAATTATGTTTGTAGTTGATATTGTTTAAGTATTTTAACATACCTAAAATTCTTTGTAATTTAGAATTTAAACACCAACCAGGCATTGATCCTATTCTGATGGCATTAATAATAACATGAGTCACTTTGAATTTCAAGATTTTTTTTTATTCCAAGAGATCTGGACATGAATGATCTTTCTATTGTTGCAAAAGTTTGTACCCTTGCCTAAGGTTTTTACCTAAAGGCAACCTTGTGAAACATGGAAATAACCTCCAAGTTGTGGGACTTGAATAATGAGGTTGAGTCTTCGGAGAAGGCCAACTTCCTTTGCTATCAAGGTGTAGCTACCTCCTCTTTGGAATGATAAGGGGGAAGGAATCCATGAAAAAAAACTATCTAATCTAATTTAAAGGGGTTGAGACACCAAAATAGTTTGTTCACTACTATTTCTACCTAAGAATGCACTATTCATCAACATAATCTCAGAAGACACTGATTCAACCTTTTTTTTTGATTCAAAAATCACTCATAGATCAAAAACTAAATGAAATTCCACAAGGAAGGAACTTCACTTTATAACATTCAAAGGCAATAGTAGATACTATTATGTAGATTGAAAAAATGAAAAAGAAAAACATTAACAAAGTAAGAAGGTTTTACACTTATACCAATTGAGAATGAGGTACAAAAGAGATTATATTCATTCAAAGATAAAAGGGGATTATAGTAATAGAGTGAGCCAATGTTGTTTAAGAATTAGAAAAAATGACTGACCCTAATAAGGGTCACAGTCCTTGCTTTTATAGTTCAAGCATAATTAAGATAACTTCTACCCTGAGGCAAAGGACAACAACTAAATTTAAGGTTGTAGAGAACAATCAGAGGGTGATTGGATACAAGCTAGATAAAATAATTGATCTCGTACACCTTCAGAGGCAAGGAAATAATCAAAGTCCTAGATGGAAGAAAATCTAAAGTGATAGAAATGACACCATTAATCACTCTAAATAGGTAGATAGAGAACCAGGTGGTGATCGAATGTCCTTTCCATTTTTTCTAGCCCTGCATTCATTTGGGGTGGTTGAAATTGATCATAGAGATAGGGTTGTGTAGAAAAAACCAACTATAAGAAAACTTGCAACAAAGAATATAACCATTTCTACATAACCCATAATAGATTTGAAATAAATATTTAATTAAAATCCACATGTAAGAGAATAGATAATATACTCACAAAAAATATGGCACAAGATGTACCTTAGGAAACCCTCATTGAGGGAAAAACATAGCCTCCAAAAACATCCATCACCATGTATTATTAAAAAAAAATATCATTGCAATACAACCATGGAAGCCTTCAAAGCCATAGCCACTACCAAACAATCTATGTGAACAAGCATGAATCCACACATCCCATGCCATGCTTCCAACCGTCACAAATGCTCCCTTGGCTAACCTGTCAAGCCTTGTCCCACTCGACTCTTTCCATTTTTGCCTTCTTTCTTCTTTACACAACAACTACCCTTGTGGCTACTTATATAGTAGCAAGTCCCACAAAATCACCAAGCGATATTACATAAACCATGTGCTACCTAACCCATTGACCCCACATTTAATATTATAAATTTTAATTCTTTTCCCCAATATTAAATAACTACATGGAATATTATCACAATGTTATAATATAACTCATCAAGTATATCCCATAGGAATCTTTACATGTTGCATGTCCATCTAGGTGCAACATTACATAATAAAATAAACTAACACAATATAATAATATTATGCAATGTGTGCAACACCCATTATCTCAACAATCTCCCAGTTGTTCTATACATTTCATAGGATCAATTTGTAGCCACATAAATGAATAAGGGAAAAATCCCTCCTAGCACATCCATCATCATGGATCAAAGTTCATCATGTTCTCCATCCTAGTATTGGTAACAAAATCAAAGTATCCAACATCTCAAACATGAATGATCTCAGCTCCTATTATGCCACTGCCACTGAACATACATAGAAGCCATCCAAAGAGAAAGCCACCCATCCTGTCACATTAGAAGATCATAAAATCCTATACCAACTAAAATTCCAAGCACAAAAACTTGATCTAAAAGGTAATCACATATGTCTATAGTTGTCAAAATATCCATAGCTGAAATAACACCCACATCAAGTGCCAAACCCATTCAACTATCCATACCTCCAAAGGTATACCAAGTAAATCTCACGTCATCAACATATCCAATCTATAACCTACAATCAAAAGCCTCAAGAGCAATACCCACCACATATATACCAAGAAGCTCCCACTACAAAAGATAATGTCAAATCTATAACCAATCAACTTAGAACATCTCAAAGAAGTGAATCCATGTAGTATCAAGGACATCCAAAACATATATAAACCAATAACCTACAAGAAAAACTCTCATAACAAGTCTCCAATAGTCTCCATGTATCACCTAATATAGTAGTGTAATATTGAATACTAACATTAACTAAGCATTCACAATACTAAAAATAACAAATGATAGGACAAAGTTATCAACTAGAAGGAAGACAATCCAAGAATGGTAAGCTCCTTGGGTGTAACATATGATGACGTAGATACATCCCTAATGGATAGGGGATGTATGCTCATGGTGTGCTCAAGCTTCCAATGGGTAGGTTTTTTACCAAGTGTGTAGATGGGTGAGGGTTTCAATAATGGAGGTGTGGATAGATCTTAGCATTATGATGGTGTAAAATGTCTATGATGTAGTGGTCAGTGGGGCATTATGAGTTTGTATAAAAGTTGATATGGATTATGAGAGGGAAGGGCTTTAATTATAGGCTAAGGTGTAGTGAAATGGAGGGTCAAGATGCAAGGATGGAAGAATGGTGAGGGAGGGCTAGGATGCTTTGAAAGGGGAGCACATGGATTGTGCTTGTTTAGGGCTCTAGCCTTGTGAAAAGTGTCACAAGGGGATTGGGTGGTCAAAATGGAGGGTCAAGGGGAGTAATGAAGGAATATGAGTGTGTAAGAGGGATGTAAGAGGCATTAATAGCATGTAAGAGCCATTAATGCTCTTGGGTAGGGATGAAAGAGGATAAGTGAGACTTGTTGACTTTGGATTGGCTTAGCAAGTCTTAACCCTTGCTTAAAGTTGTGCACATGTTTAGGAGGGGGATTAGACTTAGCTTAGAAAGGGGGTTAGGGGGCAAGTGGCTTAGCTTTGATGGGATGGGTTTGTTAGGAGGCTAAGTGAGGTTAGTATGGGTGAATGGGTTGGGTTAGGGGTAAAGATAGGGTTTAGGGATGTTTTAGGGGTTAGGAATGATTTATTTAATAAATAATGGATGTGGGATTAAATTAAATAGATTGGAAATTTATGAATTTAATAGAGGAATAGGGATTTAATTGATAAATTGATTTTGGGTTATCATTTGATTTTATCAATTGGACTATAGTTGATTAAATAAATAAATAAACCAAGGGATGATGCTTAGTTAATTAAATAATAAATATTTAATCAACAATATCCTAGGAGATAACTAAACATGATTACCTAGTGATGTAATTAGATTAAAGTGTCTACACTCCCAAGCTCTCCACAACCAACTAAGGAAAGAGATAAAAGAATAACCATGTCATCTCTCACATGACATACATGGAAACAAACTAGTGATCACAATCTCTACCCAATATCAAATCCAATGTTAGAAAAACTAAACATCTAGGAATATAACCAAGACCAAAGACAAACCATGCAAATCATAACCTGTATTATGTCCTTCTACACACACCTCTAGATGTAAACTATGCAAGTATGATCTCCTCCATAAAACCCCACCAAGAAGCCACAAAAGACACCCAAACCATACCATATAGCTAGTCATGGATGTATGTCTCTCACAAGGAGATCAAACTCATAAACCATTCCTAATCCAAAGAATATGCCCAATATAAAACCATCTTCCAAATTCAACCAACATAACAACATATGAAAATGGAGATAACCAATGCTAAAAAATCTCTCAAATGAATCCTCTAGAACTAACTCATTTACCATAGCTCAATATCCATATCCATGAAGGACAAACATAAACATAATGCACCTGAGAGAAACAATGGGCTATATCTCTCAAGTAGTAGCAAATTGTTAAGTAGACCAAGAGTGGAGAATGAGAATGCTCATCAAGATATCCAAGTATCCAATGAATAATAATCTAAGAAAAATCTCCTCTCAAGTCTATATTAGGTGAATGCCCCTCAAACTTCCTATTGAAACCATTAACCGTCCTAACAAATACTTCTCTAATCCAAGATAAATTAGCATCACCACCATCTCTAAGTATCCATGAGCACCTATAACCAGTTAATCCATGCCAAATCCAAATGCAACATAGAAATTTCATGAAGTATCTGGCTTATGATCAATGTACTCAATACCAAGAAACTAAACGAAGATCAATGTCAAAGTTCCAACTATGGCCTGAGGAACATAAAAATGATAACATGATCTAACCATCTCAACCAAAGAGATAACATGCTCCATATGAACATACTATAACATTTCACAACCTTAAATGTGTATCAAGAGTATATCATGACATAAAAATGAAACCATCCTCACACCAAGGATAACATGTCAAATGAAAGCATAGACCACACCTTTACCAAGACCTCCAAAAGTCTACAAGATGCAACCAATTCCACACACCATGAAGAAAAACCATCTCCATATACCATGAAGAACCATCTCCACACACCATAAAGATAACCAAGAACCCCATGAGTCCTCAAGATCTAACCATCTTTACACACCATGAAGATAACAAGTGCACCATACAAATGTCAAAGATGCTTTTGCAACAATAAGATCTAAGGTAAACCTCCATCATTTACAAAAACTCAATAAATATATGAAGATTCACCTATGGTACTGAGTTACCTATGGCATCCTAAAATCCATCTCATAAATGAAGATTCTCTAGGTCTATACACACCAAAGTGTTAGTACCAAGATCTCCAAACCAAGAAGATACAAACCAAACCAAGAACTAATCTTGTAGTATCACCTCATCACTATCACAAGCTCCTGTTGAACTGTGTATCTAAGCTATCCATGACATTATGATGAAAAACCATCCTCTAACCATGAGAATCAACCAAGGCATCAAACCATCAAAGAACTCAAAGTGCACATCATTAGCTCCTCAAAAGAAACCAAATAACCATGATCCTCAATAAAGAAGATATACCACCATAACGAAATCTAGAATCCAAACTAATGAACATCAAGGATGTACCTGTATATTTGATCATTCCATGACACCATGATCACATCCATGAATGGAGCAACCAACTCTCTATGTGTCCAACCTTTCAACATAGAATAGTCAACCACAATCCTCCACCATGACTGTACCTGGTAATAACATATCATCCCTTATACATAAAGAAAATTTAAAATATAGTTTAAATAAGGGCATAGACAACCCAGATCTAAGCCACCAATCTAAATATGCATCAATAATTAAAAATCAATGGGAAAAGACAACCCATAACCAAGCTATAAATGTAACCTATAAATATAGACCATGTACAACAATACAAAAATTGTACACCCAATAGGTCATCATACATATCCAAACCAAACACTGATAATCATATTATCATGAGATCAATCTAAAATATGAACTGAGTATACAATGACATCAAATCTCAAATCTCCAAACATACAATGTCGTAAAATCACAATGTCAATATATATCATAAAGTATTCAGATTAATATATCACCAAATAAACCATGTCATACCTATACCAAATGTAAACCAATGTCTAGAGCTCTCCAAAAGCTTTTCATTGACTACTCAAAGTCCACAATCTAACTTTGTATTCCTAAGTTATGCCCTAATTTGTGCTCAAAATAAACATCTACCTTTCACACTCTTAAAACCTAACAAAATACAAAAATCATAGAACCAAACCTACCAAGTTGTAGTGGTTTGAATTATCTTTCGAATTCCTATAAGAAGTCTGAAATCTGATATCCAGAGAGAAAGTTATGGCCATTTTACTAAGACAAATTTTTTATCATTTTCACTACGATTTTTTTTGTGACAAAAATTCTAACAGGATTAAATTTGACGGCCATCATGGGTTGAAACATGGCCAAACTAGGGCATATTATATATCAAAATTTATAGAAATGTTGACTTGGATCCAATGGTGAGGTTTGTTTTTACCCAAGAGGTCATTTCTGAAAGCTCTCCTCCCCCCAAAAAACCCTCATTTAAATGAAACATTCAAAAAATCCTTTTGTCTAACAATTTCACATGTCCAAAAATCTACCAATATTCTATCATAACAGCAAATGCAAAAACCCTCAGATCTGCAATAAAAAACTCATATATCTTGCCTTTTCTTTTATTCTCTCATGCATACCCATGGATTCAATCTAGAGCTACAACAATAAAACCTAGTTCTGATACCATTTGAAAGGCAACTTGCAACAAAGAATATAACCATTTCCACATAACCAATAATAGATCTAAAATAAATATGCAATTAAAATCCACATGCAAGAGAATAGACAACATACCCAAAAAAAATGTGACACAAGAAATACCCTGGGAAACCCTCATTGAGGGAAAAACTTAGCCTCCACAAGTATCCATTACCATGTATTATGTAGCAAAAATATCATTGCACTACAACCATAGAAACTTTCAAAGCCATAGCCACTACCAAGAAATCTATGTGAACAAGCATGAATCTACACATCGCATACCATGCTTCCAACTTTCACAAATGCTCCTTTGGCTAATCTATAAAGCCTTGTCCCACTCAACTCTTTTTCATTTTTGCCTTCTTTCTTCTCCACACACCAACTACCCTTGTGGCTACTTATATAGTGGCAAGTTTCGCAAAACCACCAAGTGGTATTACATAAACCATGTGCAACCTAACCCATTGATCCCACATTTAATATTAAATTTTTTAATTCTTTTCCCCAATATTAAATAATTACATAAAATATTATCAAAAATTTGCAATACAACTCATTAAGTATATCCCATAGGAATCTTTACATGTTGTAATACATCTAGGTGCAATATTACATAATAAAATAAACTAATGTAGTATAACAATATTATGCAATGTGTTCAACACCCACTATCTCTACATTAACTTCCTTTATTTTTGGCTCAAAAAATCATCAAAATTAGTAGTCAACTGAGTCCAACAACTAGGATGAGACACGTGGACTAGTAATGTTATTTCTGTTTGCCACACTGCAAGGTCTTCATGAATTTGGCTGCCTTCTCATCTAACCTTCACTACCTTTTAAAAATTAACCACAACTACTTCATGAAACTACAAACTCAACCACCATTAACTACTATTGTTACCTTTGAAACTAGGCCTGCTAGGACACATGTCCATCCATCATTATGTCACATGAATTAAAGTCCTCGCATCTTTGAAAAGTGACATAATGACAACCATGAATCTTTTTTCATCCAATGGACCCAAAGATGCATCAAACCATGTCAACACTTATCCAATATCAATGCTGACCTTTTCCAAATCAAATTACAATTTTCTACCTCGCTTGCAGCCCACAAGAAAATAGGACCCACGTGCCAGATGTCACAATGGCACCATCTCATATGAAGTAAATCTGTGCACCTTCACAAAGTGATTTAGTGAAAACCATAGATCTTACTAGATCTGACGATGGACATGAAACCTTGTTGAGAACTAAACTGGTTAAAGAGAAAAGGGGCCCATGGTACTACATGGTGTTCTATTACTTTATTGCTATGACAAAAGATTCTATAATTTCTAACAATGACAAAGTGACATTTGTCAATTCTCTTTGATCTGATGGTGAAGATGATATGGGCCCACAAAAATGTTAAACACACAATCATTTAGGAAATAAGATATAACCTAAGGTATTAAAATAGGTATTTCAGCATGCCCTAATATTTGAATATTCAAATATATGAACATTAAGTGTGTTTAAATTCAAATCTTTTAGTTTTGTAGGAAGGAAAAAATAGTAAACAATTCTGGTGACTCATGGGGGATGCAAGCATACTATGCATATTACCAGTGATTTGAAGCATCCATTAGGCTATGGAGTCATAAAAACATGAAAATCCATCTACAAAACCAAAAGCACTGAAGAAAAATAACCTCTACAACTGCAAAAAAACTCATGAAACTACCTATGTCCTCTTCAAAACCTTTTCAAAACTAGTTATTCTAGAGGAACAACACCATGTGCACCTTTCACTTCTTAGAAAATAGGAAAGAACTAAGAGAAACTACCCTAACTATATACATGAAACTTTCATCCCTATTAGAAACAAGGCTTAAGATATATTCCATTAATTGGAATAGGCAAGATTTCACCATTAGTCCCACTTAACTGGAAAGCATTGGCCTATTTGTAATTGATTATCATATAGGGACCACTCCATATTGCATCAAACTTTGAATTTCTCCCTGGTTTTGCTCTGCCTACATCCCATTTTAGCACAAGATCACCTTTCTTAAAATTCCTGACCTTAGCCTTCTTGTCAAAGGACCTTTTCATCTATTGTTGATGTAGTTCCAAGGTCTACATAGCTTGGTTTCTCTTCTCTTCTAACTCTATCAATTCTACTATCCTTACTATCATAGCATCATCTTCAATAAGTTCCAATTAATGAGATGGTTCTAGCGAAGGGAATTCAAATGAGATAGGAAGCCTTGCTTCCCTCCCATAAATCAACATGAAAGGGGAGTTCCCAATGACTCTCTTAGGTGTTATTCTATTAGCCTAAAGGGTTGTTCTCAACTTCTGATGCCAACACCTCTAGTTATCCTCTATGGTCCTTTTTATTATTCTAATCAAATTTTTGTTGGACTCAACTAATCCATTACCTTGGGGATAGTAATTGGAAGAAGTACTTAAATAAATGCCATCATCTACTGCCCATGCACATATTTGCCCCCCTATAAATGATTTTTCATTTTCTAAAATGATGGTGGAAGGAATACTAAACCTTGTGATGACTCCATCTAAGAATTCAACAAATGAATTCTTAGTAGCATCCTTTAATGAAATTTCCTCTATCCACCTGGTAAAGTAATCTATAGCAGCTAAAATCCCTTTATGACTAGAGCTAGAAGGAGGGTTAATAGGACCTATGAAATCTAATCCCCATTGAGAAAAGGGCTAATTGACTTGAATAGGATGAAGTGGAAGGGATGCAAGTCTTTGTTTACTTGAAAAGAAGGCACATTTTTCACACTTCCTAACATACCTATGACAATCATGGAACAAGGATGGCCAGTAATAACCTACCCTTATTATCTTCAGGGCAGTGGTTCTTGCTAAAAAGTGGCTACCATCAGGACCATCATGAAGCTCCTTAATCATTCTCTCAACTTGATTTGCATTAATACATCTTCACAAAGCTCCATTGAAGTCCTTCTAAAAAAGGATACCATCAACTATGACATAAGGAATTGACTACAATCTTAACTATCTTCTTTTAGCTTTATCCAATCCTCGAGGGTATCCATTTCATAATAAGAAGGCCATCATGTCATTCATCCAACTCCTTGGATTGTCATCTCTTGCTTCTTGCTATTTTGTCAATACCAAGGCAATTTCTTCATCCAATTTTTGAGATGAGACCATTTTCTTGCATAGTCCTTTCCATCTTACCCACTTGGTGATCTAGATGTCCACATCATACTCCACCTTGGTGATCCAACCTGCTCTTTTCTCATTAATATCCTTATTCAAAAGGAAGTCCTTAACACTTGCATGAGGGACCAATAAATGAATTTTGTTGTAGGATAGAAGATTTCTAAATTTCTTCAAGGATCTTATGACTACAAGAGCTTGCTTCTCTACATAGCTATACTTGTCTTCATACTCCTTAAGCCCTTCACTAAAGAAGGCTATAGGTTACTTTTCATTCTTGTCATTTGATTGAGTCAAAACAATAGAGATGCTTGACTCACCTCATAAGGTGTAGAAGATGAAATCCTTATCAAAATTGGGATTGATAAGAGTAAGCATTGAGGCTATGGCTGTTTTGGTCTCTTCAAAACTTGCTTTCCCTTCCTTGGTCCATTCAAAGGCCATTTTCTTCTTGATCATAGTTGTAAGAGGTTTTACCATGGTAGCCAAATTAGGAATGAATCTCCTCACAAAATTTATCCTACCAAGAAAACTTTGCAACCCTTTCTTGTGTGTAGGAAGAGAGATAGAAAGTATTGCTTTTGTTCTCTCTGGATTAATAGTCAGACCATCCTTAGATAATATGTGTCCTAGAAATCTTCCTTGGGTAGTGTCAAAGACACACTTACTTGGATTCAAAGATACTCCATACTATTTACGTTTGATAAATACCTTTCTTAGATGGCTGAAATGATCTATCACATTTTTTGAGTATACTGTAATGTCATCAAGATAGACAAGTAAAAATTTTTCTATCATGTTATTGAAGGCCATATCCATTTCCTTTTGGAATGTGGTACTTACATTTGTTAGCCCAAATGACATCTCACTATAAGCATAGGTGCCCCACTTTGTGGTAAATGCACTTTTGTATCTATGAACTTCCTTGACCAACACTTGATTGTAGCCTAAAAATTCATCTAGGAATGACAACCTTTCTGAACCACTAAACCAATGACCCTAGATAGGATTTGTTCAATGGAAGGAAGGGGATGATGATCCTTAAGGGAGGCTTGTTTAAGGTCCCTAAAGTCTACACATAGTTTTAATTCTCCACTCTTCTTCCTAATAGGGACAAGGTTTGCTACCCAAGAGGAATGCTTGATAGGAAATATAATATTAGCCTCAATCAACTTAGATAGCTCCTTTCTCATCAAGATTTCAATATTAGGATTCACTGGCATTTGATTTTGTCTTATTGGTTTGACATTATCATTTAAATCTATGGTATGGTAAAATAGACTTGGGTCAAAACCCTTTAGATCATCATCACATGTCCATGCAAACACATCACTAAATTATTGAAATACATGAATGAAATAGTCTTATTCAATTTTAGTACATACCTTTTCCATATTTAAAGTCTTTCCATCAACAACTATGACTGGTATGTGATCATTTTTACTTGCAACAAGGTTCATGCCTCTATCTCTTGTTTGATCATTAGGAGTGAAAGCATTTTCTAAGGTAATCAAAGCCTTAGGCAACTTGTTGGAACTAAGATTAATGATTTGATCCCCATACTAGTCATGCAATCTTGACTAATTTATATTTGAGAACTCTACTTCATTATGCAAGAAACTCATAATTTGTGCATCAGATTCAAACACTTGCCAATTGGCATTATTATCAAGGATAGTAGGCCTAACCACTATTCTAATCTATTGCTTCCTCTAATCTTCAAGGCTCCTTGACACATCATAAGATGCAATCAGTGCTACAAGTCTATTAACATGTCTATTCTCTTTCCTAGGGATGCTTTGAATACTAAATGCATTCAAACCTTCAAAAAAATCCCATAATCTATGTTTGTAAGACTTGAGCAAACCATTCTTAGTGACATTCTGATTTCTCATCCAATAGAAAATCAACTTACTATCTCCATATACACTTAAGGCTTGAATTCATCTTTTTTGAGCAAGTAGAAGACCTTGAAGCAATGCCTCATACTCTGCTATGTTACTAGTACAACTAAATTGAAGCCTAAATGAGAAGTAATACCTTCTAGTGCAAAAGAGACCAACATTACACCAGCTCTTGATCTATTTTTATTTCTTGATCCATCAAAGTACATGCTCCATATCTCACTTGTATCCTCTTTGTTCTTCATAAGGTTAGGGACAAGAGTATCCTTTTCAAGTATGCAATAAGTATGAAGGCCTATCTCTAGATTTTCTAATGTAGGATCAAACTCATATGCATTAGCCCACTCATCCAAGAGGAAATTAGGTGTCCCTGTCAAAGAAGTGGTAGGCTCTTGCACTATATTATTTTCATCTATCTCTAGGATAGTGCAATTCATATTGATGATATTAAGAGTGTAGGGCTCAATATGGTTGAGGGCTAAGGGCTCTACTCTGATTGAAGCTTTAGTTCCATACCTTGTTCTAAAAAAATATATGACCAATTAGAGGATATGTAGCCACCTATTTGGGTAATGAAATCTCATGAAAGATAGATGGAAAAGTGTGGCTTAACTTTAGCAACTAATATATCTTGAACTATAGTACAACTAGGGCATGAATGTAGGGCCATTTCAACATTCCTAAGGATTCCTACAGTCTTGATAGTACTACCATCGAACTGCAATACATCGTTAACAATGAGCTCATATTTCATTTTTAGGACATCAACAACACACTTAGGCATTGCTAAACCACTAGCCCCTAAATCAATCATGAAATTGTGGACAAGCCTATCCCCTATAATTAGAGAGATATAAAATGGAGGAGGTCTAATTTTCTTACATGTTTCTCCTTCTTTTACTGGTTGTACAAGACTTGTGGCACTCTCCATGTAAGATGGTAGATCCTTTATTTCAATGCTCTCTAATTCCTACTGCAATGACCTCTTTTACATGGGTATAGTAGCAACAACATCCTACATGGAAATGTTCACATTTATTTTCTTCATCTATTCTACCATACTGAATGATGCATTAGGTGCTTTGGTAGAAACCTTGGGAGTTGCATGTGTAGGATATTGAGATGGAATAACTTGGGGGCAATTCACATCTCTTCTACTATTATATTTCCTTTGCTACTGAGAAAAAATTGATTGATCATTTACTACTTGTACATGAGGTATTGCATCTGATGTTGAGGCCTTATTAGGATGAGGAAGGGTAGCATCATCAATGGCTCTTCTCTTGCTCCTAGTGTTGTGAGCAATGAGGTCTTGATTCACATGAAAATGTTCTTCTACTTGATAATTCATGAAATAGAAATCACCTTGTTGTTGCAAAAGCGAGGCATCATTTGGTTGGCTTACATTATGTGATTTCCCTGTTGTGGGTCCTTTAATGGTCAAAGCTAAATAGGATACAACCCTTTGGCATATGCAATAGGAATAGGAGTAATTGTAGGAGGGACAAAAATATTGATCTTGAGCCATTTTTTTTGAGGGACTAAGTCCCTATTTTGATTTTCATTTTAAGTAGAAGCATGACCATTTTTCCTATTCTAATCAAAAGAAGCATTTCTTTGATTCTGATTTGGTGGCCCACTATTTAAAGGAGTCTAATATTGCAATTGAGGAGCCTTATTACCTTGCGCTTGCTACCTCTCTAAAGTCACCACTTTTTTGCTTACATTTTGAATCATAGACAAGCTATCCTCCAACTTATTATCTTGAATTTGTAACCTCTTCCTAATATCTTGTATTAGGGACTTCAACTCTCCTAGCTCACTAGATGATGTAGAAGTTCGAGGGGTTAGAACAAGGGGTTGTGATGTTGGAAAATTGAGCTTGGATTTTGGTGGAGTTATGATTTTAATGGTTAAGGATGTGTTGGATACACATTGGATAACCTTTCCTCATGATTTCATAGAGATTGGATGGATTGGGTTGAAGTTTGAGCTGTTTTCACCTTGTTGTTGGAATTGTGTTTTTCTGGTTTCTAGGTGCCTGTTCTAGGGAATGTAACTAATTTTTAAAAATGAATTAAAGTATTTTATTTTTAGGGATTTAAGAGGGACTATATTAATCCTTTATATAAAAGGCACAAGTTCTAATTCCTCATAAGTTGGGAGATATGGTAATTCTCTCAGAGTATCAATTTTTGGCAGCTCTACGTGATAGTTTTTTGTGCTTGACTTTTGGGATGGATATGCACTTATCCTTGGTAAATCAGAATTTAAAAATTTAAGGGGTTGTAGAGGACCTAAATTAATACCTAGAGTTCAAAGCATTAGTTCTAATTCTTAGATATCAATTTTTGGGCATTTAATTTCTGTTGGAGGTTAACTTGTGGCTCTTCAAGTATTTAATTTTAGTTTTTAGCATTCTAGGTCAACTTGTGGCTTGGACTAGCATAATTAGGGATATTTGGTAGAGTCTTAAGCCTTAATTTTGGTAGAGGAGTCTTAGGTGGACTGTAGGGAAGTTTTAGGTAGAGCATCTTGGAGGTAGAAGTTCGTATTTGAGTTTGGAAATCTATTCTTCTTTGAAAGATGTATTCTTCATTGTAATGACCATAACTTGGAAGACCATGAAAATAAGCATGTTGGATGAAAAATTCTTGATTTGAATATATTATATATTGTCTCTCTAGATTTGGATCTTGCTCCTCTTGTTCATTTTTTTCTCTGTGTTCGTTTGTTGGTTTCTAGATCACCTCATTTTAGGGTACATTTGGATTAGCACTGCATCAATTAGTATCAGAGCTTGATTTTTCTTGAGTGTGCAAGTAGATCACTAAAGTGTGAGGTAGTTTGTACTAGGATGTTGGTTGGGAAAAGTTTATTAGGGAAGGGTTTTTATTTTGGAAGTCCTAGCTAGTTGGCAATTTGGTTTAGGGTGATTGATCTATGGATTTGGCCTACACTTGTAGAGGACTCACCGTTTGATTGTTGTTTGTATGTGTAAAGATGGTTCAAGGAAGGAGAAATGTTGATCCAAATTTATTGGACATGGTAAGGAAACTTGCAGCTAGAGTAGAAGCTATTGAGTGAGCACAAAATCATGGAAGACATCTTAATGAATATGATTCTTTTTGGGATGATTTACATGAAAGGATTGATGATCTAGAAGGTCTGATTGAGTTGGCATCTAAGGATTAGAAAGATGGTTTTTTGGCTAGTTAAAGAGCTTACAAAGAGAAGAAGATAGATCATGGAAGTACACAATGATTTTGTTGAAATGGAGGAAGTATCTTTTGGTTTTCATGAGCAAATGGATATATCTGACATGGAAATTGCAGAGCATCTTGTTGTGCACAATGAGATTGCTAAAGAGGAGAGTTTCACTAGTGTTGGTAAGGAATTGGATGTTATTATATAGAAGGATGTTAATAGTGGAATGGATTTGATTGAGGACTTATCTATTGCAACTATTTCTGATCTAGAGTTTTATGTTCATTCTGTTATGAATGATGTTAATCTGGATGTTGCTTGTGGTAAGAAGATGGATTTACATGATATTGTTGTTGATATGGATCTGAACTTATATGTTGCTGCTGAGATGCTAAAGAATATGGAAGTTACTACTAATGTGGATTTTGATGATGTTGCTGATTTACATATCATTTCTGGAAGAATGAATATATATACTATTATGAGTATGGATGATATAGGGTTATTGTTGCATGTTCCTGATATGGATTCATTTTTTGTTGATTTGGTGGAAGATTCCTATGTTATGGATTTATACTCTTTTGGTATGATGGATTTGATTTTATATATTGTTGATGATTGGGTTTATAATTTAAATATTTTTGCTGATCTAGTTTTCACATATGAGGATGATATTATGGATGATGTTGATGACAAGTTGCAAATGGAGCATTATGATTTTTAGTTGAGTTTGTATGTTGATTGGTTGGATGAGATTTTGATTTTTGAATGGATGAAGCATAGATGGTTGATTTTTAGATTTTTTTTTTTGACTTTGATGAAGTGGAAGTCTTTGGTAAAGATGAAGTTGGTTGTAGATTTTTCTTTGGGCATCAAAGTATGGGACATACTTTTCTATTTACCTGGGGAGTCTGATGCAAGAGCATTGAGCTTGGAATTTGGTGGAGTTATAATTTTAATGTTTAGGGATGTGTTGGAGACACTGGAGAACCTTTCCTCATGATTTCATAGAGATTGGATGGATTGGGTTGAAGTTTGAGCTATTTTTAACTTGCTGCTGGAACTGTGTTTTTCTGGTTTCTGGGTGCCTGTTGTAGGGTATGTAACTAATTTTTCATAATTAATTAAAAGAAAATATTTTTTTAAATTTAAGAGAGCCTAGATTAATTCCTTTTATAAAATGTGCAAGTTTTAATTCCTCATAAGTTGGGAGATATGGAAATTATCCCAGAGTATCGATTTCAGGTAGTTCTACATGATAGTTTTCTATGCTTGACATTTGGGATGGATACACACTTATCCTTGGTGAATAAAAATTCTCCCATTTAAGAAATTATAGAGGACCTAAATTAATACCCAAAATTTTAAGCACAAGTTATAATTCAATTGGAGCTAGGAGATATAGCGATTTTGATCAGATATCAATTTTTGGACATTTAATTTCTGTTGGAGGCTGATTTGTGGCTCTTCAATCATTTAATTTTAGTTTTTAGCATTCTGGACAAACTTTTAGCTTAGATTAGTATAATTAGGGATATTGGGTAGAGTCTTAATCATTAATTTTGTAGAGGAGTCTTAGATGGAGCAACTTGGAGGTAGAAGTTTGTATTTGAGTTAGGAGATTTGTTCTTCTTTGAAAGATGTATTCTTCTTTGTAATGACCATAACCCAGAAGGCCATCTAGTCGAGTATGTTGGATGTAAACATATTGATTTCAATATATGATATATTTCCTCTCTAGATCTATATCTCACTTCTCTTGTTCATGTTGGGGTACATCTGGATTAGTGTTGCATCAGGTTGACTTTTGGAAGTGGTAGGGATGGGGGCTACAATAGGCTAATGATTAGGGATGCTAGGAAAGAAGGGATTAGGAGGACTTGGAGCTAGCTTACCTCCTTGTATTATAATGTTCTCTACCTTGATAGAAATTTCATAGGGATTAGGTAATGTATCCCCTCCCACAGTTTGGATTGTAGTGGCAATATCATTGTTTAGGGCTCTTAGATAATGTAAGAAGACATCATCGGGGGTAGGTTTCACTAGGGTTGGTATTCTATCCCATGCCTTTTGGAATCTATAGTTAAATTTAGTCATGTACTCATGGGGTGCTCTCTTTATGGTTGTTAGCCACTCTAGGAGTGAAAGATAGTCAATTTTATCATCAAAATGTTTGCATAGGGCTGCTCCTAACCCATCCTAATCTATTATAGAGTTATAAGATAACGCTCTATACCATTGGAGTTATTTTCATTCCAAGGATGTGGCTAGAAGCCTAAATGCTACATCATCTTTAATTATTTTGTGTATATTGAAAATATGTGATAGTTCTTGGATGTGTTCTATAGGAGAAATAGAGGTCTCACCAGTAAAATCAGGTATACTCTTAAGAGCTGATACTTGCATGTCATGTCTTTGAGCCAAGAGGAGAGGCCTTCCACCATTGAAGGTAGAAAAAGCATGTGATCTAGGCTATACCATATGATATAATGATCTATTCAAATGGAAAGAAAACACCCTAGGCTATGATCTATCAATAGGAGGAGTGAAAAGAGATCTTGTAGGTGTATGAGTTACTATTGCACTTCTAACTACTGATAAAAAGAAAATTTTCCTCTTCCTCTTAGGGTTTGAAAATGAAAGTTCACTATATTGGAAACTATATCTAAAAGATGCCCTTGTGTGAGCTTTGAGCATGAATCACAACAACTTGGGTATGGAAACTAGAATGTAGAGATGGAGTAGAGTCACCAAGTACTTTAAAAATAAGCCACTTAAAGGCTTGAAAAAATAAGAGCAGCACTACCTTCTTAGTATCAACTTGAAAATCTTCTTTAACACTAGTGTAATTGAGATCTTCTTATATGAATGTCCCACAAGGCATACCAAATATTATTGTCACAAAATTTTGCACCCTTGTCTAAATTTTTTACCTAAAGGAAACTATGTGAAACATGGAAAAAACCTCCAAGTTGTAGGACTTGAACAATGAGGTTGAGTCTCTAGAGAAGGCTAACTTCTTTTACTATCAGGGTGCACCTAACTACTCTTTGGAAGGAAAAGGGAGAAGGAATTCATGAAAGAAAACTACCTAATCTAATCTAAAGGGGGTGATACACCAAAATAGTTTATTCAATCCTATTTCTGGCTAACAAGGGACTATTCATCAACATAGTCTTGGAAGACACTGATTCAACCTTTGTTTTAATTCAACAATAACACATAGATAAAAAACTAAATGAAATGCCACAAGGAAGGAACTTTAGTTTATAACATTCAAAGGCAATAATAGATACTATTATGCAGATTGAAAAAATGAAAACAAATACATTAACAAGGTAAGAAGGTTTTACACTTATATCAATGGAGAATGAGGCACAAAAAAGATTACATTCATTCATAGACAAAAGGGGATTATAGTAATAGAGTGGGATATTTTTGTTAAAGAATCAAAAAAAAAATTGACCTTAAGAAGGGTTACAAACCTCACTTTTATAGTTCAAGCATAACTCAGATAACTTTTTCCCTAAGGAAAAACACAACAATTTCATTTAAGGTTGCAAAAAATAATTAGAGGGTGATTAGATACAAGATAGATAATAGATTTGATCTGGTACACCTTTAGAAGCAAGGGAATTATCAAAATCCTAGCTAGAAGGATACTTGAAGTGATAGAAATGGTGCCATTAATCACTCTGACTAGGTCAATAGATAACTAGGTGGTGATCAAATGTCCTTTGTGTTATTTCTAGCCCTATATTCATTTGGGGTGTTAAAATTGATCATAGAGATTAGATCATGTAGAAAACCAAATTCTTTTGTTTTTGGTTCAATAAATCATCAAAATCAATAGTCAACCTATTCTAGCAACCAAGATGAGACACATGGACCAGTAACATAATTTCCTTTTGCCACACTACAAGGTCTTTATGAATTTGATTGCCTTGTCATCTAACCTTTGCCACCTTTTAAAACTTAACTGCATTTTCTTCATGAAACTACAAACTTAACTCCATTAACTATTGTTATTACCTTTCAAACTAGGTCCACTGAGACATGTGCTTGTCTATTGTTGTCACATGAAATAAAGTGCTTGTATCTTTTGAAAGTGACATAACAAAAACAATGGATCTTCTTTCATCTAACGGTCCCAAAGATGCATCAAACCATGCCAACACTTCATCTAATAGCAATGCTAACATCTGCCAACTCACTTGACAAATTTTCACCTCACTTGCGGCCTACAAGAAAATAGGACCCACATGCCACATGTTACAATGTCACTATCTCACATGAAGTAAAGTCCATGCACCTTTGCAAAGTGATAAAGTGATAACCATAGATCTTGATAGATCTAACAATGGAGAGGAAATCTTGCTGAGAACAATGATGACTGAAGAGAAAAGAGGCCCATTATGCTATGTGGTGTTATGTCACTTTATCACTATGATAAAAAGTTCTACAATTTCTGACAACAACAAAACAACGTTCATTGATTCTCTTTGATCTAACGGTGAACATGATATGGGCCCATTTAGGAAATAAGATATAATGTAAGGTATTTTTGCATGCCCTTATACTTGAATATTCAAATATATGAACATTAAGTGTGTTTAAATTTAAATCTTTCAGTTTGGCAGGAAGACAAAAATAGATAGCACTTTCTGATAGTGTTTCTAGTTTGGAAATATTATTTGGGGAATCCCTATATAGCCTTTGAGTTCTACCACAAATGTCTTTATTCTAATTGTAAATGATGCATCCAATACTAGCTGAATCAAGATTTTCATGGGAGGCCCCATCAAGATTTAATTTATACCAATTTTGTTGTGACGGGGACCATATGTAGTTTTCTCCAGCCATTGAAGATTCTTTACCACCTTTACCATAATAAAGGGGGATATTAAGATTATACCAATAATTCCAAATCTCACTGTCCCATTCTAAAAATATATTATTTGAAGATATAATCTCTCTAAGTCTATTATTTGTTACTTCTACAATGCTTTCTTGTATATTATCAATCCAATTTTTTGTTTCCACACTTTTATTACTAAAGATCCTTTAGGTATGTTCCTTTCCTAATGCCTAGATTAAAATAGATGGGACTATTTTGGTTAAGTGGTAGATGGTATTATTTTTGAAGGGAAAAGGCCAAATTCTAAAGATATCAAAATTATTATTTAAATGGGGAATCAATCATTGTAGCTTTTTATGTAACCATAGCCAACAAAGTTGAATGAATGAGAAGTTCAATATGATATATTCTATAGTTTCTTCATGTGCTTAACACAAGACACTCTAGAGGGACCTTCACAAAGTCCATTTTATTAAACCATTCCACTATCAGGATACGTTGTTAGAGTGTGGCCTTGAGATAAATGGTGGAGTCTTCTTGCAAGTTAAATAAGTCTTATTTCAAAAAACTCACTCATTATAATTGGAACTGATGTTGATTGAGCATGTTAAAAAACTTGTGAAATGATTTATTAAACATAAATATTTTAATTCCTAGAATAAATCATAAGTAAATAGCTACATTTATTTAAAAGTGATAAAGCTTGCTAAATATATAATGGAGGCCCTGGATATACTAAAATACACTTTAACATAGAAAATGATTGCAAACTCATCAATTCATACTCTCAACATTACTTTCACAAAGGAGAATCTTTGTTAGACAACAAGTAAAGGATAGGGATTTTAACTCTTCAAAATTTAATTTGCTATAAATTTTGTGCTAAGGTCTTAATTGTTCTAATTTTTTTTTTACTTATATGACAAAAGAGGATTATATGCAAAAAAATATGTACAAGAAGTTATAGTTCAATCCAAAGATATAAGATTATAATAGAGATGCCTCCTTTGAGCTTTTAGATAGATACAATTACAAGAGAAAAATGTCCATATAATGATTTTGAAGCCACAAAATTATCAACAATTAAACTATTGGATAAATTAGGAAATGCATGATGCTTAGAGAGGGAGGGGGAATAAGTATCCTTAAACTTTCATGCTCATTTAAATTTGATATACCCTTAACATTCCAGAACTTAGTAACCATATATTTTATTAACATCAATACTAAAATCAAACTAATCTAACTAGTTATGAATATGAAACCATTAACCATAATAGCATAACACATAACACAAGAGTTTGTTCATGCAAAAACCCTTGGTAATAGAGAAAAATATGGTGGGGATAACACTAAAAATTCCATCACTACTATAGTAAGAGGTTTCCTTATTAGGCCTACAATGTTTTCCACTTCTGGTGACTTAATCTATTAGGAGTAATACATAATATTTGTAAGGATCTATCTTTCTCAAGGATTTATCTGCTACACTGATTAGAGAATATTAATGAATTTGATATGTATATATGGAAATGCATGATGCTTAGGGAGGGAGGAGGAATAAGTATTCTTAAACTTTCATGCTCATTTAAATTTGATATACCCTTAACATTGGACAACTCAATAACCATACATTTTCTTAACATCAATACTAAAATGAAACTAATCTAACTAATCATGAATATGAAACCATTAACCATAATAGCATTACACATAACACAAGAGTTTGTTCATGCAAGAAAAATATGGTGGGGATGACACCCAAAAATCTATCACTATTATAGTAAGAGGTTTCCTTGTTAGGACTACAATGTTTTCCACTTCTAGTGACTTAATCTATTAGGAGTAATACAAAATATTTGTAAGGATCTACCTTTCTCAAGGATTTTACAATATAATACAACATGTGTACTTGGTTGAGAGATTTATAATAAGATTTTTAAGTCTACACTATTAAAGGATTCATCCACTACACTAATTAGAGAATATTAATGAATTTGATATATATGTATGAAAATTACTTTTCTATTCAAATCCATCTTCTGCTCAATACTTGATCAACTTGTATGAATGATTTGTCTGATCCTATCCCTTAGGCTACTTGGTGCCCTACTATGTAGTAGATTTGGCTATTCATTCCTTTGGAATATCCGCTTCTCATCATAACTTTTATAACAACTTCAACAACAACTTTAAAATATCTCTTATAGATCCTTATATCATAATATTTTTTCCTCTTACAATCTATAACCAAATTAGGTTCAGGAATATGATGGGATATTTCATTGATCAAGATCTATGATCTAGAGTCAATCTTATCATTTTCATTTACCTTCCAGTTATTTCTATTATTTTATTGGCCTCTATTATTCATAAGAATCATACACAATCATATTTCTTTTTCTAATAAATCTTATCAAAAACTCTTCCCAATTTGTGTAAATATAGTCTTCTTCATAGTCGAATTGCAATACATAGAATTCTATACTATTCCAAACTTGTATGCATTCCTTGTTCAACTCAATGAATACTTTGTCCATGCTCGGTAGATGTATTTTTTCTTGGTATCCTTCTGACTCAGTTAATCTTGTCTAGATTAGTAAAGTTTATGTTCGATATGTATACAACTACTTGGTGTATATAGTTCTCAGTTATAACTATCTCATACTTAAGATTTTAATTTGTCATGGGTCATTGTATATACCATGGCTTGGTAATAACATTTACCAACCAATACCTTCTCTTCTCATTAACTAACCTTTGGCACTAATGAAAACATGAATATATTATAGGAGTAACATTCTCCCCCCTTGACATGATTGGAAAAAGTACTATGATAGCTCAAGATTGACTTAGTAATTTATTTTTACTCCCCCATATATACTTCCTTCTCATCATCTCCTTAGACTTAGTAACACATGTATTTTATAAAATATAGTTTAAAAATACTTTTGTACAATTTTAATCATTGTTTCTCCATTAGAAAATATACTCATAAAATATACTATACTCCACCTTTTCAATAAGAATTATATACATTTACATTCCCCCTTTTTATTTACACATTAATAACACATTTCCCCATTTTTTTGACACATATGCCAAAAACTTCAAAAATTTGAAATACCTACTTAAAACATACTCCCAACTGATCAATAAAATGATATATTCTCATCATCATAATAGTCATGGTGGAGTCCCATTTTGTCTTTAGGATTTTCAATATCTTCTTTTCCACTTTTAACTTTGCTACAAGATCTATCATGCGATCTACAATTTACGTAGGAATCAAATATTTTTCCTTCTTGATGTGACATTACATAACCTCAAGATGAAGCAATAACAAGGCTAGCATCTCATTGATTTTATCCCTTGTCTTGGATTCTTCATGTAAAAGCTCATGTTGAACCCCTACAAAGAATTTCACTTTTGAACATTAGACCATGTAAGATCTTAGGTTGATATTTAATGCATCTACACTAGATTTCATATGCTCACCAACTTTCCTTAAACAAAGAAATAATTAAAATTTTGAATGAGAACCTTGAGCTTAGTAACTAGAGTGGAAAGTTTCACTTGTTGAGTTGCAATCACTTGTGCAATCTTCTCCAATACTTTATTTTTAAATTTTCTAATCTTTACATCAGTTTTGCATGTGCATGTTCAAAACTATAATTGGAATAATGTTTATATTTTCATTGATGTCAAACTATATTGGTAAGACAATTTTGTATCTAAGTATAGTGTCATTACTAGATGATTGATGAAGAAGATTTGTGCAAAGACATAACAAAAGGACCTAGAGGAAAGGCTGAGTAATGAGAAACTACAAAGAACACTTGATCAAATGGACTTTGACAAGATAATGTTATCATTTGATCATACTACAAGTGATGAAGATAGTTTTACTAAATCCTATCAAAAGTGATCAAAGAATGACCAAAAGCATAGGCTTGACCGAGAAAAAGAGAAAAACATTAAGAAACTTGAAGTTTAAGTCTAGTGATTCTAGTGTTGACTGAACACTAGTATAAGCCAAGAAAATGTAGTGTCAATCAAGCATGAGTATTGAACAAGCATCAATAAATATGCTAAATAGAATACTTAGTAGTGACAAAGTAAGCTAGTGACGACTGAGCATCATAACACAATGTTGGCCTAGTGACAAATTTTGATAAATTATGAGGAAATTTTGGTTCCCAGTTGACATAGTTGATTTCTTAGAGTATGGAAAGCATGTTGAATATAAGGATGGATGACCTAGAGCATTTAAATCAAGGGAAACCACATTTGATTATTTATATGCAAGAATTCAAGGGCAAGTTTGGAGAAGTTTCTAGATGAGAAAAGAGAAGATAAAATAATGGAAGGGTTCCATGAATCTAACCAAACCCTAAGATCTATGGTGATGTTTATATGGGAAAAAGATAAGAATTTCCTATTTAAGGAAATACAAGGGCTAACTTAACAAGGTTGGAGTAGTTTTTGATTCTTTAAATTGTGAACTTGAGTAGAAGGCTGAATAGTGAAGAGTTGTGAAGAAGGGTGATTTGTTAAAGGTCTTCCAAGGGAATCAATAATGGGGATAACAATGGAGGCTAGTCAATGAGTTAGCTATTGAGCCAAATTGTGATCTGTATTTGCAATAGTGAGTTGTATTTATCAAGTTAAAAAACTACTGTTACTTTCTAATCATTGTAATATTTCCAAAATCCTTTAATCAAGGGTGACCTAATAGTCATATATAAATCCCATAATCAAGGTGACATTCTAATGGAATAATCTAAAGTCCTCTAACAAGGTCACTTTTAATAGGGTGATTAAATCCTTTAACAAGGTCACATTTAACATTGTTTTTTGTAACCTTTAATAGGGTTGGCTTCTAACAAAGCTCACTTTAGAAGAGTGAATATCCAAAGCTTGAAAATAAGAAGACTGATAATGTTAATGTCACATCAGCTCTAAAGGATACAAGCACTGAGAAACTTGGTAAGAATTTAATTATATATACACCACTAACTTGTATGCCAATTTTGAAAGAGGAGGCAAATTTTGATAAATAATCATGCACTAAATTAGAAGCAGATGAAGTAAAACAAAAAGAGCAAGAGGCTACTCAAGATATTATTTAATTAATAAGTGTAAAGGCTACAAAACCAATAGTTGTGACACCTATTCCATAAGTGATTTCTACAAAAGCACAACAACCAAAGTTGAGATCAAGTGAAAATGGAAATAATTGCAATTATCAGTGGATAGTGATACACCCTCACAATATCAATATGTGACTCATTCAGGTGAGGAAGATGATAAGTTAGTGAGCCTTGGTGGGATAATTACACTACCTATGTATGATTTGAATAATCTTACATTAGAGAAGATGCAAGATCTACAAACCTTGGTGAGCTATAAGGAAAAAAAGGAATAACTAAATTACATGTAGACATTAGAGTGAATGTTATTACATTGGGAAAGAATGCAAGTTCAAGCTCATCCTCTTATAGTAAATTGGCATTTAGTTAAAAGAGGTTAGCCAAGCTCACGATTAGAGATACAGAGATCAGGCACAAGTTGACATTGATTCAACTTTAGTTAGTACCACATATAGAGATTATTTAGAAGGTGGCCGCTACTACTAAAGTCAAATTGAAGAAAGAGACCCAATTTTCACATATTGAAGGATTCATTGATCTAGTTATTGAGCTAGAGATTCAATTTCAAATTTTGGGACAAATGCAGGAAAGATGGAATAAAGGCTATGCCAATATTGTGGCAAGTCATCAACAATTATTTGATAAATATCAACTAGCCATTGTAGCTCCAAGTTCAATTAGTGAAAAAAGGGGGGGATATAAAATAAGGGGAATCTAAAAGAATAAAAGGGCATATGACCAAATAAGACATAGAGAAACAATGTGCAGATCAAAGATTAGACATCAAATCTTATAGGATCAAATTATGGTCTTAGGGGGAGTACTCATTTTTGACAAAAATGATTATTTTATTCATAAAAAGTGTTTTTGCCACTAATTTCAAAGGGGTAGATTGTTGATCTCTAAGCCTATGTTGTCGATTAATGTCCCAACACCTAGTCATTTAATAGGAAAGATGACAAGGTCATCATTGCAACCAAGTTATCTAGAAAAGGTTGAGAATACAATGCATATACCGAGTAGGATAGTGATTATCGAGTATTCAATAATGATCGAGTAGATGTAAGAGCCGAGCAATATAGTTGAGACTAAGAAAGTTGAAAAGTTACTAAGTGCCAAGAAAATAGAAATATAGAAGTAGAGTAACAATATGAAGAAGTAAATATGACCTAGCAATAGAGAATTCAAGTGCCAAGTAGTTCAACTTTGACATATAAGTTTGTAATGGTACAAATACATATGTAAAATATTTTGGCCAAATTTTCTATGATATTTAATATTTGAAGAGCCAACTAATGATTTGATTACATGTCATTATAGAAGGTAATAATCTCAAGGCATGTAATTCAATCGATCAAAAAATGGGATAGAAATGGCAAAAGATGATGAAGTGTAAGGCATTGGTCAAGATCTAAAACCTTCATAGAACATCTATTTAAAAAGGATTCTAACCCTAGAATCATATGTATGAAGAAGGGTGAATAGAGAAGGACAAGTATCCTTATGCACATGTGAAGGAGAACAAATGAAGTTTGAAATTAGAGAAAATAGATAGCAATCACAATAGTGAAGGACTGAACAGAGTTACTAGATTAGGAGATCATATCAAAGATAAAGAAAAAAGAAATCCCAAAATCAACTTATAGAGAAAACCAAGGGTCAGGTACTAAATTAGTTATTGTTAATTGATACAAGGTAATTCTCTGAATAGAGTAGTCCTAACAAACCTATGTAAACCTCCTAACAAGTTCTTACTTCACTGTAAGTGCAAAATCCTTTAACAAGGTGAGACCTAATATTATCTTAAGCTTTGAACAAGGAAGACCCCTCATAGGGTAGATCATATTTTATAATAAAAAATTATAACCCTAATAGGTTAACTTTATTGTTGCACCAGTAAAGATTTGTGGTTTCATCCCCACCCGAGTTTTACCTTCATCTTGAATTGTTTTTGGGTAACCAAATCATTGTATTCTGTGTTGAACTATTTATGAATGTGATGTATTTCATTTATATTTCAAAATTTTAGTTTTAATGGTAGATCTATGAGATGAATTAGATGTGAATTTATGTGATTACTTTTGAGGTTTAAAAGTCTAAGATCATGATTCACCTCCCTCTCACTATCTTGTTTCCCATATACTTATTTCAAAAATTGGTATCAAAACTTAGTTTTCTTGTCAAGAAGCCTAAAAACTTGAGAGGATAAGATCATGGAGATGGAAGTGTATAAGATGGGAAAAGTCATTGAGAACTAGATGATTAAAATTGAGATTGTATTACAACAATGAGAAGAAACAAAAGAGAAGTTAAGGAAAATCCTGAAAAGAAGAAAAGAGATAGATATTCAACTAAATGATACTCAATACAAAAAATTTAACACAAAAGGACTACTAGATAGTGAAAAGACTTGTAACAATGATGAAACATTGTAAGAATTACTAGACAAGAATAGTGCCCTAATAAAATAAGCAAAAATTCTCAAGACAAAACAAGAAATTCAATCAGTCAATCTTTGTGAAGAAATCAAACAAAAGAAGAAAGAAATTTTAGGCAAGCTCATGGCTAAAGAAGACAAAGGATAGATGGCTAGTAGACTTGAAGAAAGATCATTTGAAGTAAAAAAGCTTACAAATAACCAACTAGATATGATAAATCAATTAGTAGATGGAAATCAAGAAGCAAATAGAAAAGATTTGGAGATCACAAATCTAAGACTATAGAATGAGAAATTGAAAAGTGAATTAAGGCATGAAAAGGAACTCATTGAGAGATTGAATAAACCAAATGAAGCAATCAATCACTTTGATGAAATGATGAGGTCACTTAGAATAAAAGAAACCTCTAGACTTGGATACAATAAGAATTCTTCATCTATTGAAGAAGGAGAATCATCCAAAAGTGGAGAACAAAGGAATGTAGAATCCAAAAGAAAATCTACATGTCATCACTATGGGAAAATTGGTCATACAACCTACATTTGTAGAAGTAGGAATGGTAAGAAAATTCCAAAACCTAAACCAGATGGTAATTTTTTTAATTGCAAGAAAGAAGGACATCAAGCACATGAATGTATATCAAAGAACAATGACTCAACTAGAAAAAATCTAAATTCCAAGGTCATTACTAAATTTTTCAAAAGTATGGACATAGATCTAATGATCTTAGACTCAAGAAAAATTCAAATTGGTTACCTATAAAACAAACTTATACAACAAGGAAAGGCAATTCCGACAATTGGGATTACAATACATGGTATAGTTGTCACTATTATGGAGAGTATGGACACATTCTACAAAAATTGCATCAAAACACATTTAAGAGGAAATTAAAAGAAATGGTTAAATGGAGAGATAGTATGTTTTGGTTGTTTCAAAGTTGGACACATTAGTAGAAGTTGCAAAACTAGAATGCTAACACCAACACCAAGTAATGAAAATGAAAAACCTAAAGGAAAGAAAACATGAATAGATATAGTGAGAGATGGAAGCAGTATAGAAGATGAACTATGATCACCCAATCTAATGGATTAGGTGATTACACCACATCTCACTAAATAAAGAAGGTATGTAGGAACTGTACACTTAATCTTATATTTAACATCAGTTCCTATCATAAAATGATAAAAAAAGTTCATATTTGCATTAGCAAAGATGCATTAAGAACTATTTGAAAAAAATAATCATTAAGTACCAAGCATCAATGGTACAATCTATATTGACCGAGCCTTGCGATATAGACTGAGCTATCAAGGAAGATAATATACTAATTGAATGAACTGGTTATGGCCGAGTTAGCAACCTTGGCTGAGATAAATTTTGAGACCAAGCTAGCTGTCATATACCAAGTATAAAGACATTAATTGTAGACCTAAAATGAAACATTGAAGGCATTTATCAAATTTGGTGATTCATTTACATTCAGCAAGCAATCAAAGAGATTACAAGAATATTTCAAGGTGATGAAAGAAATTTTAACAATTTGAGTAAAAGAATCACAAAAATTTAGCATTAAATTTGTGGACCAAAGAAAGTCTATGTGTTGAACCTTGAAAGATGTTCTTCCAACTATTACTTGAACATATTTTCTTCTCACCTAGGGTGTTTGATGCAAGAGCATCACAGGGAACTCAAAAATCTTGTATGCATGGGCTTCATTCTTTATTTTTTGGAGTTATGATTTGTGTGCTTGGGTTTTTTTTAAGGCATATTTTGGAACCTTTCCTTAACAACACTTAAGGATTGGATGGATCGTGTTGGAGTTAGAGTTGTTTTCCCAAGTTGTTGAAGCTATAATTTTTGTTTTTTGCATGTTATTTGCACATCATGTAGCCATTGATCATTAATGAAAAAGACTTTGAGAAGTTAGGGTCTTAATTTAGACCTAAAATAATACCTATAGCTAAGAGCACAAGTCTTAATTCATCCAGCGTTGGGAGATATTGCCATTTTCCTTGGGTATTGATTTTCAACTAGTTTCATGTAAAACATGTAGTTTTTCATATTGCACAATTTTGTATGATGAAATGAGATCTTTCTAAGTTAGGGACATGTTAAGGGGTCATTTTTGGACCTAAATTTTACTTTTCATTGATTTTTTTTCTTATTTGCTAAATTTTTGGTTTGCTCTTCTAAGGTTGGACCTATATTGTAATCAATTGCTTGACTAGCTAATTTATGGCTTAGCTAGCTATATAAGGAGCTTGGGTTGATGTTGAAAATTATGATTTGGAGGATTAAATATCATAAATAAAGGAATAGATGAGATAGAGAAGTTTGAGAAGAGCCAATTTTTGAGATTTGGGAAATAAGGAGATTGCTTAGTGGGCTTGCGAGCACCAGTTTAGATCTCGTTGGAGGTTTCTACCAGATTGTTGTTATGTTACACATCTAGGCTAGCTAGGATTTGAGTTGGATCTTAAGGGATCCTGAAGAATTACTATTTGAATTTCTTATGTATTTGGTTGTAACCTGGAAGGCCTTACAACTGGGCAAGTTGGATGTTTATTTCATGATTATTTTATGAGAGTTAGCACTATTTTGGATCTAGATCTTTGTGTTATTATTTATATTCCACTTTATGATTAATTTTTGGGGGCTAGGAAATCTCCTTTTAGGATTGTCCCACCTTGCACTGCATCAAGTGTTATAGGAGCAAGGTTGTTCCTAAGCATGTAAACAAATTGCCAAAGTTGAGGCAATTTGTACTAGGACCTAGGGTGAAGTTTATCAAAGTGAAGGTTAGATTTGGTTGATTATTACAGAGGGTTTGCAAATATCTTGGAATATTCCTCCAATAATATTGGACCCTAGGGAACTTGAAGATCTCTATTATGTTGTGGAAGGAAGGATCTCAAAGAAGGTTAAATTAGATTTTTGATCTAAGATGGAGCTGATGAAGAGTGATATGATCGCTGAGATTGTAAGTGTTATCAGTTGTGTACCTTGGCATGTGAGTACTAAAGATGATTTTGAGTAAGTTTTTGAGGACTTTGAGGTTGCTAGATCAAGTGGGGAAGGTAGAATTGATCAAGTTGAGAGACCTATGGGAAATAGGGTTGTTCAATTTGATAGATCTAGATGTCAATTGAAGTTGAAGCATAAGATGGAGGTTTATGATTTTTTTAGGTACTTTGAATCTTGAAGACTTGATTTTTTGGATTAGTGAATTGGGAGACTACTTTAAGTTAGAGGATATTGAAGATCCACTTAGAGTGAGGTTGGCATAGACTAAGTTGAAAGGACATGCTACTCTTTGGTGGAAAGAATTGCAGCAAGATTAAGAAGAAGGTGAATTGAAAATCACTAGATGGAGGTTGATGGTGACTAAGTTTAAGGCTAAGTTCATTCATGCAGATTATGAAGTTGAGTTGTTTAAAAGATTGTAGAATATGAAGTAGATAGATATGACTATGAAATATTATACATAGGAGTTTTACAAGTTGACTATCTGATTTGGACATAGAGAATTGTCTAAGGAGAAGGTGGCTAGATATATTAATGGTTTGAGATTTAATATTTAGGATGAGGTTGGTATGTTGAATATTGCTTTAGTTGAGGATACTTGTTAGTATGCTTTAAAAGTAGAAGGAAAGCTAAAGAGGAGACATCAAGGTAATCCTTTAGGAAAGGAGAAGCATGATCACTTGGTGAAGAAGAAACAAATTGTTGTAGATAAACCAAAACCTATTGAACAAAGGAAGAGAGTAGATAGAAGGTGCATTTAAGGGTACTTTTCTATAGATGTCATGAAGAAAGACATAAAGCTTATGAATGTCCTAAGGCTGGCAATAGAAGAAGTTTTGTGGTGAAAGAGGTCATATATTTGGTGAATGGACTTGAGCAAGATGGGGATAGTTTTTTGATTTGAAGAGTGTTTCTTGGAAAGAAGACATTGAAACCTTGGTAAAGAATAAATTTTTTTATGACTCATTGTAAGTATGGTGATAAAATCTATAAAGTGATTTTCTAGTGAACACTTTTTCCCTTTTTAAAAATGAAGCACAAAAAGGTAATGAACAAGAAAAATTTCCACAACAATTGAGTTCTTTTGATCAAACTCTCTCTATTTTGAGGCACAAATCCCTCCTTAAATGATAAACAATAATTTCCTTTATTTCAAAAGAATTTATTAAGTAAGATCTTTTAACTAGAAAGAACTAAGGATTTTTAGTAATAATTTTCTATCTCTTATGCAAAAGTATTGCAAGGATAATGTTGTTCAAAAATAAGCCCAAAGAATTAATAAAGTAAATATCAGAGAACAAATAAAAATAAGGATGATTGATTCTATTGAACAATATAATCAAGAACCATTCATAGAATAGAGCATATCATCATTAATCATGATCAAGAAAACATTCCATATGAAATGAATTTAGATTATTAAACCATATGATCACAAATGACTAACAATGTATAACCAATATCAAAATATTTTAATTTCTATTATTTGTTCACGCAAATAGCATTATCAAAATGGTTTAGTATGAACTTGCTTTAAAAACTTAAGTTACAATCACAGAATTACTAGAGTATAAATACCAAAAACATTTAAAGTCTTATAATATATAGCCATGCAAGGCTTATAAAATGGTTATAAAACTAATTGCAGTTAGAGTTGATAAAACTATGCTTAGAACCATAAAGCAAATAACTTAGGAAACTAAAAGATTAAATGACTAAAGCCTTAGTTCTAGGCTAAGTAGCTGAAATATTAATGGATTTCCTAGCTATCCTTTCTCAAACTTCACATTGGCACTTGCAATTTTCCAATCCTTATAGGAGAATTTGAAATTGACAATCTCTTTCTCCTGTGGGACTCCTAGCTATTATGTTCTTAGCTGCCAGATGGTGATGACTTGACAAGGGTGTTCTATCTTCTTAATTTACATCATTAGATGATCATCAATGATTATGATCATTGAATATGTTCAAGAAATGACTAAAAGACTCATAGAAGAGAACTCCTTGGTGTCCTTGAGAGCTTGTAGCTTATCCTAGAAAGTAGTTTCTATCTCCTTCAAATCCTTGCTAGATTGCTCTTTATTTCCTAAGATCTCACCTTTGATACATTTCACATCATTGTGTAGGATCTCTTCCAACCAATTAAGTTCTTTGACCATCTCTAAATACTCCTCTAAGCATTGTTAAATGACCATGTTCCTCCATTCCAAGTTAGTTCTAGAGACATATAAAAAATTTGCATCGATCCCATAGTTTTTCTTTTCAACTAGAAACTTATCTGTTCCATACTCCTAAACTCCTGTGATGTGGGCCATGACATCCTCCCATCTCTCCTTTTCCTTATCCTACACATTTAAATTTGCTTCCAAATTGGCAATCATCTATTCATCCTTCACCTTTTTTTTGGCTAAGTGAGCTATGTAACTAACTTCTTGGGAAACTACCAACTCAAGCCATTCATCAAAGGCTTTAAAGGCTAACCTATCCCTTTTTACCTATTTTATGAATTACTGATTTTTTGGGGAAGTCACATCAATCATGAAAATAGCTTGGGGTTGGCATTTAGATTCTATATTTTATAGATTATGGATGTACTTTTCTAGCATGTGGATGGACTATTTTAGTTCTTTCTTTTCCTTCCAATCTTTCCAAATATGACTAGTGACCCTGGCATGTCCTGCATCTAAGATTTTCATGTCTATGACTCTTGATGCTGGCATGAGAAATCTTTTATCTATAGTGTAGTCTTGAGGAGTGATGTCTTCAAGATTTTTATCTTCAGATGGGTTGAACACATCAAAAACCCAATCCCCTATCTATTTGTCAACCCTAAGTATAGTTTCTATCTATGGCCTTTTGATTTTGGTTGTCATTCCTAGACATTTTTCAACAATGTCCTCAACTAAAATGCTTACGGGCACCAAGCTCCTTTTCTTTCTCACAAAAAATTGAACCAATTTGGTGCTGAATAGGTACCTTTAGATGGAAGGGTTTTCAAGGAAGGGGAGACATAATTGGTGATCATTGAACTTGAAGCTTTAACATCACCTGCCACTAGCTGATCACTCTAATGTATGGTCTCCTATGTTCTACCTTTGGAAGATTCAAGTATAACCTTCACCTTGATTAGGTATATACATGTATCCTTCATGATAACCTTTTGGGCTTTCTCCTTCTTGGTGCAAGGAAAAGTCTAACTTGCTAACCTTTCTTGTTGACCTAAACTTTGAACCTCGGGTGCAACCTCTGTATTTTTTATTTTTGATTTTCTTTTCTCCTTTAACCAATTTTTAGTTCTCACTATGACTAGGTCATCTTTCTCAGGTGAATCCCAATCTATTTCTAGCAAAGGAAAGGCTTCAACTTGTGCTATATAAAAGGGATCAACCACTTCTTAATCTTTTTTATCCTTTACCCCTTTTACATTCATCTAAAGTTTAAATTCTTTTATATGCTTCAAGGTAAGTCTAGACCACCACTTGTTCCTCACTTCATAGTCATCATCACAGTCAGCCAAAAGTCTTCTAAGTGAGGGACATGTGAGAACTCTAGTCCTAACTAAAATAGGTTATGAGCAAAGTCTTTGACATTAAAGTCAAGGAAAATAGTATGAGCCTCTAAGTTCATCAACTTTAGTTCATGTTTGAGATCAAAGGCATCTTTTTATAGTTTTGCATTTGTAGTGGCCAAGTTCTATAGGGAAGGTAGAACCAAAACCTCTCCTAACCTTATAGCTTCTACCAACTTTAGCTACCTATCTATAGTCTTTCATTAAAACATATCTATCTAAGAAATGCCTTGGAAATTTAAGTGGTTTTCCTTCATATCCACCTACCTAGATGTATGTGAACTTAGAGAACTGGGTAAAGAAACTACCATATATCAATATGAATTGTGTTGCTTCTTCTATCAATCTCTTTTGTTCCTTCCCTTGCAACTCAAAGACCAGTTTAGCAAGAAATGTATCTTGCACTCTCTTGAAATCATCTTGATACTTTTTGTTTGCAAAGAAGGGAAAGATTCATATATAGGCATGTTATTTACCCAAATGTTATGAGGAAGTCTAACCCATTCTTTACATTATGCGAGGATATAAAACAAATATGAACTCATATAAAACCTAAACACTCCAAATGCTTGGAAAAGCTCTTCATGTAATCTATCGGCTATGATTTCTACCTAGCCAATGTGTTTGTTTTTATCACTCAAGATGGTTTGGACAAAGAAATACATCAGTTCTCCCAGTGAAAGGCATGTTGATTCCATTTGATCCAGTTCATTAGAGTAATCACATCTTTGATATTAGGAATCATGTGTTCTCTTGTCACTGAGTGAGGAAGATGAGAACCCCCTTCATCTGGCTTGAGTAACCAGCTCTTGGAAATAACATTATTGAACATGTTGAGCTCTACCAAAAAATTAATATCTAAGAGACCAATCATCCAAGATTCATATACTTCATGTGGTAGAATCCTCAAAGCACCCATGATTATAACCTTTTTTATTAAGACAAGAACTTTTTGAGATATTTCCTAATGCATCTTTGAGTAACATCATATCTATTTTTGCATCCTAAAACTAGTTCTAGATAGAGTACCAATTCTAGAAAACCAATGGCTTACAACAATCCACTATTAGTTATCTTTGCAGTAATAGAACTGGGGTTTGGCTTGGAGAACCTAGACAACATCTTGTTTATGTACTCATCAATAAGAAAGGTATCTTTTAGTGTAGGTAAGAAATTGGTAATGGAAGTGATAGGATTTTCTTTTGGTAACTTAGGGAGAGAACCAACCATGGAAACAAAACTCAACAATCTTTTTCAAAAATAGTTAAGAGCAAATGGAAATAAAGGAGGTTAATAGAGTTTCTCACTTAAGTGAAAATGGATACCGCAACCATTGAGGAGGTAAAAGAAACTCACCGTGTTGGAAAAACAAAAATGTATTTCCATGAACAATTTATGTTGTAGACTATGTATGACTCCATATAAGGGTGAGTGTTTAACTTATTGTTGGTATCATAATGAAAAGGAAAACAACTTTGAAAAGCCTTTAAATAGATAATCACATTATTAATTGATATGTTAAATACCAATTTTATAGGAGCACTAAATTAATTGGTGAGATTATTTACCTTCACACATAAAAAATCTTTCCACCATACTTCATACCAAATTTTTATCACAAGTTGTCAAATTAGCCTTTTTAGAAAGATTTTGATGCATCTCCATATTGCCACTTGCTAGTCTCTATGAATGTTCTGAGCTCATGAACTGAAACCTTGAACTATTTAAAAGTTCATATTTCAAGTTCAAAGCTAATGGTTATATAAATTTAGGCACATGAAACCATCATCAACTTCATCAAAAGGACATGAATGATGAACCATGAAGTTTAAAAGAAAATGAGTGTTTGAAGTTTAGTTTCAAAAGTGCACAATATTCAATAAATCTTATGTTAACACCAAGAATAGGAGACCATCTGGACAAGCTGGTTGAACTTTGAACTTTGAATTTTATTAGTTTAGAGTTCAAGTTTAGGGGAAAGAAAAGGATTTGCATTTATAGACCCAACAGAAAAAGAAGCTAGTGAACTTGAATATTGAACTCAATAGAGTTCAAGGTTCAAAGTTGAAAATTTGAGCTAAAAAGGGGGTCATCAAAAATCATCAAGCAAAATTATATGAGTATTATACATGGGTAACAACTAGATCTAAATGGGGATTCAAACTATTGGGGACTAAAAATGAATTCAACATTTGTGGTTTCACAAAAAAAGGCAACAAACAAAGTGAGAATGGAAAACAAACAAAAATCAGAAAAAGACAAGCATAAAATATGAAAAAACATATATAGAAGAAGGAAAAGAGAATGAAGAACCTCATAATTGGTAAATTTTAAGGTTCTACCCATTATAAGATAGGGGAAGTTTCCATCCATCCAATACCAGAGCATGAAAGAATTGGGACCGAGGGCTTTGCTTATTTCAAAGGGGCCATTCCACAGTGATTCAAACTTGCATTGATCACCCTTAAGATGTCTTTGCTTTTCCCAAAGAAAAACTTGATCACCTTCCCTAAATTTCCTTGCCTTGACTCTATGGTCAAAGACCTTCTTGACTCACATTTGATGTCTTGTAATGTGATTAACTACTTTTTTCCTCTCTTCCTTTGTTTTCATTAGATAAAATATTATTTTCTCTAGGGCATCTTTAAAAATAACTTCTTCAAGGGTCTTTTGGAGATTAGTAGTAGCTAGTTTGAGTGGGAGTGATAACTAAGCTTATACACCATGCACCAATTCAAATGGGGTCAGACAAATAGCTCTCTTAGGTGTTGTGTGGTATGCCCATAAGGCTTCGTACAACCTTTTATTCTAATCCTTGGCATTTTTGCTGACCAATTTTCTCATGATAGAAATGAGATTCTTGTTGGTAGATTTAGCTTCACCATTCCCTTGTGGACAAAATTCTAAAGCATGTGATAGTCTTATCCCATTACGATAGCAAAAAAGTTACTTCTCTTGTGAGGAGAAGTTTTGGGCATTGTCCATTGCTACTTTTTCTGGGACACCAAACTTGACTGAGATGTTTTCTTTCAAAAATTGGCACACTACTTCAAATGTTGTTTTCTTCATAGGTACCACTTCTACCTATTTAGTGAAATAATATATGGCATTAAGGATAAGAATATGTCTTGCACTAGAGGTAGGATTAACTGGAC
The DNA here is from genome assembly GCA_028749045.1 of Cupressus sempervirens. Taxonomy (NCBI): domain Eukaryota; kingdom Viridiplantae; phylum Streptophyta; class Pinopsida; order Cupressales; family Cupressaceae; genus Cupressus; species Cupressus sempervirens. Next base: position 442,123,903 of record CM053790.1, on the reverse strand, counting down.
CAATAAAATCTAATCCCCATTGTCTGAGGGGCTCTTATATCACTACAAGTCTTAAAGGGAGAGCTACTAAATTAGGTTTACCTGTAAAAGATTAGCTTTTTCCACATTGCTCTACCCATTTGTATGGATCACCAAACATAATTGGACAATAGTATCCACTATGAAGAATTTTAAAGGAAGTGATCATTGATGAATAATGTCCCCTACATGATTCATTATGGAAATCCTCAAGTAGTTTTACTTAGTGATATTTGTCAACACAATGTAAGAACATTCCGTCCAAGCCTTTTTTGTAAAGCACATCATCCACTATCACAAATTTAGCTGCCTTTAATTTCAAAGCTCTCTTAGATTTTCTAGTTAATTTCTTAGGAAATTCACCATATGTTAAATAAAAGGTAATTTCTGAGAACCATTCATCTTTTTGACCTACAAGAGTACATAATTTTCACCATCAAGGGGGTTTTGTTGTTGATCATTGGCAACGAGTTTCTATAAACTTTGACACCTTACTAAATTAGTGGGCTTGATTTCTAGATCAAATTCTTGGAAATTCGAAACCTAGATTGCTCTATTATTGACCACCACCTCCTACTATGTCAAGATAGTTTTTACTATAGCATTTGGTACTAGGACTGTGTTGTGAGAGTGCAAAATGTAATAACAATTTTTTTTGACTACCTTTACTACTAAATATGCCTATTTTTTAGTTAGTGAGTACCTCAATTTAAGATTTGTAGGGGGAATACTCATGAAAGAAATGGGAATTTTCTCACCTTCCTTATTTTTCTATAGAAAAAAAAACAAATATAGTGTGTTCACTTGCATAAAAATACATTATAAAATCCTTTTTGTAGTCTAGGTAAGCTAAAATAGGTACTGAAGCAATAGATATCTTCACTTTATCAAAGGTCTCCATGGTTTCTTCATTCCATTTGAAAGTTACCTTCTCACTAAGTTGATTAGCAATAGGTCTGGTAGTCTTCGATAAATATGTCACAAACTTCCTCAGGAAGTTGATGTCCAAAGAAAGATCTAACTCCATTTTGATTGGAAGTAAAGCATAAATTTTGAATTTCCCTAACCCTTTTACAGTCAATTGTTATGCCATCCTCTAAAACTAGATAACCAAGGAGTTTCCCTTCTATAACACAAAAAATGTACTTCTTGGGGTTTAGTGAGACACCATGTTCTCTACATCTTTGAAGGACTAGCCTCAAATCTCTTAGATGTTTCTTTCTCCTCCTAGAAAAGATAGTCATATCTTCCAAGTAAATGATGACGGTTTTATTTAGAAGGTGACTAAAATAAGAGTTCATGGCCTTTTAAAAATTTCAACTAGTGTTTATTAGTCTAAAATAAATCCAACTATATGCAAAAGGTACCTCAAGGGGTTGTGAAAGTAGTTTTATGTTGATCTTTAGGGGAAACACTGATCTGATTGTAGCCTAAAAAGTTTTCAAACATGGACATCATTTTAGAGCCTATAACCATCTGAAGGATGTGGTCCATATTAGCTAAGGCAAAATTACCCTTCAAACTTTCTTGATTTAGATTCCTAAAGTTGACAGATATCCTAATCTCACCATTTTTCTTGTGAACTGGCACTATGTTAGCCACCTAGGTTGAATGGTGGATAGGGTAAATTATGTGAGCCTTTAACATTTTATTAACCTCCATGAAGATTTCATCAACCACCATAGGATTATAGTTTCTTAGCTTCTATTGAAAAGGAGTACCTCCAAGTTCGAGTGGAGTTTGGTATTTAAACTTTTCAAGTCTTCATGAGACGAAGAAAAGATGTCATTGAACTCCTTCAATAACTTGGTAAATTTATGTTTTTCAAATTCATTGTAACATTTACCCAAGTTGACCATTCTTGTTTTCTCTACTATGCCGATCTTGAATTTATCACAATCCCCAAACTTCTCTGTCATTTTTGTCTCATTAAGAATATTCCTACGAGGGCTATCCTTCTTGTCAAATAAAGTTTCCAAGGCAATTAGCCCTTTAGGAATTATGTTCCCTTTCAATTATAGCACTTCACTATCCTTATTTAGAATTTCTTTAGGGGAAAATTTATGTCATTATAATGAGGAGCCTTTAAAGAATATGTTTCCAAAACCTTATTTCCCATGTAAGAAATAATTGATGTGAGCATCATTGATGAAAATTTGCCATGAGTTGGCATTATCAGGCACATTGGGCTGGTGTATAAGCTCTATAATATAGAGACCTTCTTTGAAGTCTGGGTGAGGAATTAATAAAGATGTTGATCTAGTGAGAGCATCAGCTTTGGTCTTCAATTCTTGTGGCATAACCTCAATAGAAAAGGCCTCAAATCCTTTTAGCTCATCCCATACTCTATTCCTATAGTGCTTTAGTTTGGGGTTCATAATAGCAAAAATGTTTTACACCAGCTTAACCACCAACTCAACATTTCCTTTGGCTTTTAATGCGTTAATACCTTTTTTCTTTGCCTATTCTATTTCTAAAAGAAGAGCCTCATATTTGATAGTGTTATTTGTATTGTCAAACTCAAGCTTCAAGGCCTGGGGAATGATCTCACCAACAGGGGAAATGAGTACTACTCCTACTCCTGAGCTAGACAAGGCACAACCATCATCACATTCTAGGGTCCATATACCTTGATTAGTCAAGATCCTAGGATGAATTGCATCATCTTCTAGTAGGATGACATAATTATAAAATTTAGTTTCTTGATACAGGATGTGGCACCTGGGATCTTTTGAGGGAAAGACTGTATATTGGCTTTGGGTTCAAATTTAAAACTAGCTTTTTGCTACCAATTGGTATAGTTTCTAATGACCAGTCTAACTTTACCTCTCCTCCTAGGTTCTTATAAAAGGTTCAACTCAATAGCATTCCATGACTAGTGGGAATGTCTGCAACCAAGTGGTTAACACAATTCTTTTCTTAGGAAATTTGCTAGAGCAACCTTAACATCTTTGATCTGGCCTATAAGAGGGACTTGTTTGGAATCCATAGCATAATATTTTCCTAAGGTCTGGGTGATTGGAAGATCCAAGGCCTTTTCTATGGAGGATGGCATGATATTTTCTGAAGCTTTGGAATCTATGATATAATTATTCAATCTATGACCATGGATAAACAAGGACACATGAAAAGGGGCAAGCTTGAAAATGGAAGGAATTTCCTAATTTAATATTTTATCTTTTCCTTCCATAGGTGATTTTGATTTAGACACAACATTAGTCAAAGGAGGTATTTGAGACTGATTTGGGCCCTTAACAAATTCTATCAATTTATCCAATTCATTAGGATTTGAACATAGATAATTAGCTGGAGAAATTTTAATTCTAGAGGACTTACAAAATTCAACTATATCAAAGGTATATTCAAAATTATCTCATTTTAAAAGTTTTACCTTTGGAGCAAAAACTTTCAGAGTATTAAGGACCTTATTTGATTGATTATGCAAGGTCTTCCACTTCCTAGTTGGGTTTGATGTAGAAGGATCTTCAAGAGTTTTTCTTCCTCTTTGATCTCTTGTGAGTATTGTGCATGAAGGGTCTTCAAGGGTGAAAAATAAATCACCTCTTCTTTTAGAATTAGGCTTATATTTGAGGAAATAATTTATAGAGTCACCAGGACCTCTTGAGTCTTCTTCAACATAAATCTCTTATATTGTATGTTTGTTAGAATTTAGTTTTTTTGAACTAATCATCTCAGGACATAAAGCACCATCATGATTATTAGTAGAGTGAAAGATGTATATATTTGTTCTATTGGCTGAACCACCTTTGATTAATAATTTTTGATTTGATGGTGGCATATTAGGATCTCTTCTACTTGCTCCTACATTTGGGAATTTTTTGGGGATTTCTTGATATGTAACATTAATCTTTGGCATTTGTCTCTTCATTTTCATTACATAATTTAACAATCTCTAAACTAAAGGATCAACTTGGTCTGAGGAGGATGGTTGTTAGATTGAAGCTTACATCTCCCTTTTGCATTTACCAGTAGCTAAAAGATCACCTTTCAACTCAACAACTAACATTTGAGCAACAATAATGTTAGCTTCCTTACCTCGTCTTAGTTGAAAACTAATGTCTAGAGGCATTACATTCACAAAAAAACCTTAGTGATTCTCAGTATTAGCTCTTTTAGCAGTTGGGATTTTATAAAGTATTTTATTGAACTTCACCACTAAATCGCTTGTGGGTTCCTGTACTTCTTTCTTAAGTTGTGTCAATTGTAGAAAAAGAGTATATTCATCATCTGTTGATTTGAACCTAGCTTCAAATGCATTTCACATTGAAGTCTAGTTAGTGATTGTTCTATTTAGGAGATGTTGGAACCAATCCATGACAACATCTATTAGGGTTTGTATGAACAATCTAATAGCTACATTTTGTGTGGCAATTGCAAGGACTTTGCACATAATATTAAAGGCATTTAGATGTTCATCGATAGACTTCTACCCTTCTCCATTAAATTTAGGTAAGACATCCCTAGCTCCTTTTGGGAGAGGATCTAGGTTAGGACCCAAAGAAAGAGGGCTGACTTGGGTGCTCCAAGGATTAGTAGCCATTTGAGGTAAAATGAGGTTTAGAGACTGGGCATTGAAATAAGTGGGTATTAATGTCCCTAGTAAAATCAAGGCTTGTAGACTTACAACAATAAGGGGTAATTTTTTAGGAGAAGAAAGTCTACTTTTAATTTTTATAGACATTCTTTGTCTTTGGGTTAGATCAGGGGAAATTTATAACCTTTTACAAACTCATAGGATTGATCTAAAAAAATCCTTTCTCCTCTTTGCTCTAGGTATATCTACCGCCTACTAGTTTAATAAAATGAAAGGATTCTAGGTTATTAATATTCAAAGAGGTTTTTGGGATAATTATGTAGCCACAAATTCTTCTTGAGAAATGGGTCTTCCTCTAATAAGCTCTGCTCATTCTTCTTCTCTCTCCAACACTTGACTAACTTGCAAGAACTGCTCAACACTAGTTTTGAGTTTCTAGGCTTGTGTGTTTAGGTCTGAAAAATATCTTCTTGAGCATTGTCAAATCCTAATCCTAGTTGAAGAATAGGGAAAATCTCTATGTGAGGTAAGATCATTCTTTGTAACAATTATGAACCCTCAAGAATTCCCTAGTAGAGTCACCAAAAACTATTAGTGAACAATTTTCCCCTTTTCAAAAAAGAAGCACAAAAAGGTAATGAACAAGAAAAACTTCCACAACAATTGAGTTCTTTTGATTGAACTCTCTCTATTTTGTGGCACAAATCCCTCCTTAAATGATAAACAATAATTTCCTTTATTTCAAAAGAATTTATCAAGTGAGATCTTTTAACTAGAAAGAACTTAAGCTTTTTAGAAATACTTTTCCATCTCTTATACAAAAGTATTGCAAGGATAATTTTGTTCAAAACTAAGCCCAAAGACTTAATAAAGTAAATATTAGAGAATAAATTAAAATAAGGATGATTGATTCCATTGAACAATATAATCAAGAACCATTCACAAAATAGAGCATATCATCATCATTCACGATCAAGAAAACATTCCATATGAAACAAATTTAGATTGTTAAACCATATGATCACAAATGAACAACAATGTATAACCAATATCAAGAGGGCTTTGTTTCTATTACTTCTTCACATAAATAGCATTATCAAAATGGTTTAGTTTGAACTTTCTTTAACAACTTAAGTTACTATTGCAGAATTACCAGAGTAACAATACCAAAAAAATTTAAAGTATTACAATATATAGTTGTACAAGGCTTATAAAATGGTTATAAAAATAACTTCAGTCAAAGCTAATAAAACTAAGCCTAGAATCATAAAGAAACTAACTTAGAAAACTAAAAGATTAAATGGTTGAAGCCTTAGTTGTAAGATAAGTAGCTAAAATATAAAGCAGATTTCTTGGCTATCCTTGCTCAAAAGTCACATTGCCACCTATAGTTTTCCAATCCTTATAGGAAAATTTGAAATCCACAATCTATTTCTATTGTAGGACTCCTAGGTATTCTATTTTCAACTACTAGATGGTGCTGACCCAATGATCATGTTTCATCTTCTTGATCTACATCATTAGATGATCATCACTTATTATGTTCATTGAATCTATTAGAGAAATGATTGTGAGACTCATAGGAGAGATCTCCTTGGCATCCTTAAGAGCTTGTAGCTTATCCTAGCAAGAAGTTTCTATCTCCATAAAATCCTTGTTGGAATGGTCTTTATTCCATAAGATCTCAACGTTGATACATTTCACATTATTGTGTAGGATCTCTTTTAGGAAATTGAGTTCTTTGACTAGCTTCAAACACTCCTTTAAGCATTGTTCAATGACTGTGTTCCTCCACTCCAAGTTAGTTTTGGAGACATATAAGAAATTTGCATCGATCCCATAATTTTTATTTTCAACCAAAAAATTATCTCTTCCATACTCGTGAGTTTCTATGATGTGGGCCATGACATCCTCCCATCTCTCCTTTTCCTTAGCCCATGTGTTTAACTTTTCTTCCAAATCGATCATCATCTATTGAGCCTTCAACTTCATTTTAGCTAAGTGAGCTATGTATCTAATTTCACAAGAAACTACCAACTCAAGCCATTCATTAAAGGCTTTAGAGACTAACCTATCCCTTTTAACCTGGTCTATGAATTGTTTATTTATTGAGGAAGTCACATCAATCATGCAAATAACTTAGGGTTGGCATTCATATTCTACATTTTGTAGATTATGGATGTACTCTGCCAACATGCAGATGGACTATTTTAGTTCTTTCATTTCCTTCCAATCTTTCCAAATATAACTAGTGACCCAAGCATGTTCTACATCTATGATTTTCATGTCCACAACTCTAGATGCTAGTTTGAGAATTATTTTCCTTATAGTGTAGTATTGAGGAGTGATGTATTTAAGATTTTTGTCTTTAGATGGCTTGAACACATCAACAACCCAATCCCTTGTCTCTTCTTCAATCTAAAGCATAGTTTCTATCTTTTGCCTTTTGAATTTGGGTTTTTTCCTAGACATTTTCCAACCATGTCCTCAACTGAAATGCTTATGGTCACAAAGCTCCTTTTCTTTTTTATAGATACATTGAACTAATTTGGTGCTAAAGAGGTACCTTTGGATGGAGGGGTTTTCAAGGAAAGGGATACATAATTGGTGATCATTAAACCTGAAGCATTAACATCACCTACCACTAGCTGATCACTCTAATCCATGACCTCCTATGCTCTTCTTTCAAAAGGTTCTAGCAAAACTTTTACCTCGATTAGGTTTATATAGGGTATCCTTCATGATAACCTTTTGGGCTTTCTCCTTCTTGGTGCAAGAATGAGTCCACCTTGTTGGCCTTGCTTGTTGAACTAAACTTTGAACCTTGAGTGCAACTTCAACTTCAAGGTTCAAAATACCTATAGAGAAAAAGGTGACATCCTTATTAGTGTCATAAATAGGTAGAAGAGAGCTAGAGATGATGAGGGATTCTTGTGAGGCTCACTCTGCACTTTTCATTTTTGAGTTCTTTTTCTCCTTTATCCAATTTTTAGTTCTCACTATGATTGGGTTGGTCCTAGAATGAAGGTCATCTTCCTTGAGTGAATCCAATTCTATTTATGGTAGAGGAAAGACTTCAACTTGTGCTGTATAAAAGGGATCAACAACTTCTTCATATTTGTTCTCCCTTACCCCTTTTATATTCATTTGAAGTTTAAATTCTATTATCTTCTTCTAGGTAAGTCTAGACTACCACCTCTTCCTAACTTCATAATCATCAGTATTCTAAGTGAGGGACATGTGAGAAATTTGGTCATAACTTAAACAAGGACTGAGAAAATTCTTTGTCACCAAAGTCAAGGCAAATAGTATGAGCCTCTAGGTTCATCAAATATAGTTCATGTTTGAGATCAAAGGAATGTTTTATAGTTTTTCATTTTTTGTGGTCGAGATCTATAGGGAAGGTAGAACTAGAACCTATCCTAACCTTGCAACTTTTGTCAACTTCAGCTACCTATCTATAGACTTCCATTAAAACACATCTTTCTATGCAATGCCTTGGTAATTTAAGTGGTTTTCCTTCATATCCACTAACTTGAATGTATGTGAACTTAGAGAAATGGGTGAAGAAACTACCATATATTGATATGAAATTGTGTTGTCTCTTTTGTCAATCTCTTATCTTCCTTCCCTTATAGCTCAGAGACCATTTTAGCAAGAAATGTATCTTGCAATCTCTTGAAATCATCCTAATTCTTTTCTATTTGCAAAGAAGGGAAATGTTCATATATAGACATGTTATTTACCTAAATGGTATGAGGAAGTTGGACCCATTATTTACAACACACCATGACATAAAACAAGTATAAACTCATATAAAAAGTGGACACTCCACATGCTTGGGAAAGCTCTTCATGTAATCTATCAGTTATGATTTCTACCTAATCAATGTGTTTATTTTTACAACTCAAGATGGTTTGGATAAAGAAATACTTCTAGTTCTCCTAATGAAAAGCATGTTGATTACCTTTGACCCTATTCAAGAGAGCAATTACATCTTTGATATCAGGAATCATGTGTTCTCTTGTCAAGGGTAAGGAAGTTGAGAACCCCTTTCTCTAGCTTGAGTAACCAGTTCTTGGAAATAACATTATTGAACATGTTGAGGTCTCCTATAAACTTAATGTTTGAGAGACCATTCATGTAGGCTTCATATACTTCATGTGGAAAAATCCTCAAAGAACCCATTATTGTAACCCTATTTATATAGACAATAACTTCACTGAGATATGTCCTAATGCATCTTTGGGTAACATCATAACTATTTTTGCATTCTAAAACTAGTTCTGGGTAGAGTACTGATTCTAGAAAACTAGTGGCTTATAGTAATCCACTATTAGCTATCTTTTTAGTAATGGAACTAGGGTTTGGCTTGGAGAACCTAGAATACATCTTTTTTATGTCCTCATTAGCAAGGAAGGTATCTTTTAGTGTAGGCAATAAACTGGTAAGGGAAGTGACCGGATTTTCTTTTAGTAACTTAGGGCGAGAACCAGCCGTGGAAATAAAACTCAACAATCTTTTTCATAAATAGTTAAGAAAAAATAGAAATGGAGGAGGTTAAATGGGTTTCTCACATAAGTGAAAGAAGAAACAATAACCATTGAGGAGGTAAAAGAAACTCACTATGTTGGAGAAACAACAATGTACTTCCATGAATAATTTTTTTTGTAGACCACCTATGAATCCATACAAGGGTGAACATTTGCATTATTGTTGGTATCATAATGAAAAGGGAAATAGATTAGAAAAGACTTTGAATGGATAGTCATATTATGACTTGATATGGGAAGTATTGATTTGACATGAGCACTAAATCAATTGATGAGAGTGTTTGCCTTTACAGATAGCAACTCTTTCTACCACACTTCATACCAATCATTTATCAAAAGTTGTCACTTCATCCTTTTTAGAAATATTTTGACACATCTCAATATTGTGACTTACTAGTCTCTGTGAATATTCTGGGCTCATGAACTGAAACCTTGAACTATTTACAAGTGTCAAAGCTAATGATTGTAGAAATTTAGGTGCATGAAACCATCATCAACTTCATCAAAAGGACATGAATGATGAACCCTAAAGTTCAAAAGAAAATGATTTTTCAAATTTTAGCTCCAAAAGTGCCCAATATTCAATAAATTTTATGTTAATGTTGAGCCTAGGTGACCATCTAGACAAGTTGGTTGAACTTTAAACTTTAAACTTTATTAGTTCAAAGTTCAAGTTTAGGAGAAATAAAAAGATTTGTATTCATAGACTTGACAAAAAAAGAAGCAAGTGAACTTAATTTCAAAACTCAGGCTAAAAAGGGGGTTATTCAAAATCATCAAGCAAAATTAAATGAGGATTTTACATGGGTAACATGATTTTAGATGGTGGTATACTGATAACCTAGTTGCTGAAGAGATGGTTCAAAACTTGGTTTTGAAGAGGGTAAGAGATCCTTGTTTGTATAGGATTAGCTAGTTACAAGATGAACTTGCTTTGGAAGTGAGGGAGAAATGTCTTGTTAATTTTTTAGATTGGGCAATATAAGGATACATTATTGTGTGATATTGTGGACATTAGTAGATGTCACATTTTACTTGTTGGACCTTTGTAGTATGATTGCAGGGTTTCTCATGATTGTGTGAAGAATGTGATTACTATTGAGCAAGGTGGTAGGAAGCATTCTCTTATTCCTTTGTAGAATGAAGAACTTGGTAGGAGGAACCTAAGTATTGGTAGTTGAGTTGAGTTGAAGTATTTTGAAAGGGTTAAAGATCAACATGGAAAGTAAACCTATTGTGCACTGAAGATAGATGTGAAGATGATAGTTGCAAAAAAGAAGTTGAAAAATAATAGAAGGAAAGAAAGTAAAATTTGATGTAGTAGAGGACATGTATGTAAAGAACTAGTTTGGGGTTTATGTGTTGAATCCTGAAAGATTTTCTTCTAGCTATTAAGAACATCTTTTTTTCTCATCTAGGGTGTTTGATGCAGGAGCATCCTAGGGAAGTCAGCAATCCTGTATGCAGGGGATTCATGCTTGATTTTATGGAGTTGTGATTTGTGCAATTGGATTTTTTTTGAGGTAGATTGGGGAACCTTTTCTTAAGGGAACTTAACGATTGTATGGATTGTGTTGAAGTTAGAGTTGTTTTACCAAGCTGTCGAGGCTATATTTTCTATTTTTTGTGTGCTATTTGTACATCATGTAGCCATTGATCCTTAATGATTCATCCTTTGTGAAGTTATGGTCTTAACATGGAACTAAAATAATACCTACAGTTAAGAGAACAAGTCTTAATTCATCAGGAGTTGGGAGATATCACCATTTTCCTTGGGTATAAATTTTCATCTAGTTTCACATCAAACATGGAGGTTTTTTTTATCTTGCATAGTTTTTGTATGATGAAATGAGATCTTGCTAAGTTACAGACATGTTCTTGGGTAATGTGTGGATCTAAATTTAACTTAGCATCTAGTTTTGTTCATATTAGCTAAAGTTTTGGTTTACTCTTCCAAGGTTGGACCTGTATTGTAATTATTTGCTTAACTAGCCAACTTATGGCTTAGCTGACTATGTAAGGAGCTTGGGTTAATGTAGAAAATTATGATTTGGAGGATTCAATATCATCAATAAAGGGATAGCTGATATAGAAAACTTTGAGAAGAGCTAGTAGTTGAGGCTTGGGAAACAAGGAGATTTCTTAGTGGGCTTGCGATCACTAGTTTAGATCTCACTAGAGGTTTCTACTAGATTTTTGTTATGTTATAGATCTATGATAACATGGATTTGAGTTGGATCTTAAAGAATTACTATTGTAATTTCTTATGTATTTGGTTGTAACCCAAAAGGCCTTACATCCGAGATGTTGGATGTAAATCTTGTGATTCTATTATGAGAGTTGGCACTCTTTTGGATCTAAATCTTTGTGTTATTATTTATATTCCATTATGTGGTTATTTGCTAGGGCTAGGAAATCTCTTTTGGGGATTCTCCTATCTTGCACTGCATTACTAAACCATCAACATTTATGTGAAATATTTTTGTGTAACTCAAAATAATTGTGAGTGGTAGATTGAATTGGCATTGAAAATCCTTTTCTTTGTATATTCATGGGGCAGGAAATTCCTAGTGATTTTTACCTTTGATCTCCTAGCCAATATGAACACCACTAACTACACAAATAATAGTCATGCTCTAAATAAAAAAATTTACCTATGACAATTTCAAAATAAATATTTAATAATTGTTACTTATAATCACCTAGAATATATCATGGCACTGCTTTGCATGTATTCTTCAAAGCTATGCTCTCTATGATTTGTATGGATGCATACACATTTCACACCTTTCTACTTTGACTCCCTTCTGAAAAATGTATCAAGTCTATATAGTGGAATTATTAGACACAAGTTTGTTATTTAATTTTCTTCAACCCTGATAATACTCCACTCAATCTCATTAGATGAAAAAGGCATCACTCCATTAGCTCCATCTTGCACTTCAAGTTGGGAAATCAAGAGCCACTTTCATTTTCTCCCCATCTCATTAAACTATGATTAAAAAGGAGATGTATAAAAATATTGAAAGCTAGATCAAAACCTAATGGATGTTATTCTAACCACTATTTACAATCTTTTCCCAAATTTAGTGTAATCCATGCTTTTCACTTCACATACTATAAATAGATTAATTATTTGATTAAAAAACATCTATATTTAATCTGTCCACTCAAAATACATTGTCAAATGGATCAATCACATCTGTGTCTCACTTTATGACATTGTTACACCTAAAAAAGAATACCATATTGTTGACTCCCTTCTTAAAGAAACTCCATTATCCTCTAAGATTTTCCTACAAAAAAACTAAATATATCTTAAAATAGCATAAGAATTGGGTTAGCCAAAATATGTTTACTATGGACTAGAAGAAATGATGCACCAACTAGTTGCAAGATATAATGTTCATTCTTAATTAAGATATCATGTTCATTAAAAAAAATTATATCTTGTTCATTCTCAATCCTTCGATGGATGGGATATGGAGTGTTAAATGGTTATGAATTTTAGCATGGTAAGGGTGTATTTGATGGCTTTGTTCTTCACAAGAGCTTTATAAAATTAATACAAAGAGTGGATTCTAGATTGTGAATGGACAGAGGTTTATTTATAGGCCAAGGGAGGTGAATATGGAGGGTCAAGATGAAAAGTTGAGGAAGGTATGGGATGCAAAGAGAGAAAAGCACATGGATTGCGCTTTCTCAAATCCATAACCTTGTGATAACTATCACAAGGATAAAGGATGTGAGAGGATGAGAAAAATGGAGGGAAAGTTGGGGACAAAAAAGTTATTAGGGAGTTGAATTATGTAAGAGGAATGTCAGATAATGTAAGGGATGTGTAAGGAGCCATTAAGTCTCTATAAGAGTATTTAATGTATATGGGTAGGAGTATAAGAGGGGATTTGACTTTAAGAGGGGATTTTCCTACAAAAAAACTAAATATATCTTAAAATAGCATAAGAATTGGGTTAGCTGAAACATGTTTACTATGGACTAGAAGCAATGATGCACCAAATGGTTGCAAGATATAATGTTCATTCTTAATTAAGATATCGCGTTCATTTAAAAAAAAAAAATCTTTTTCATTCTCAATCCTTCGATGGATGGGATATGGAGTTTGAAATGTACCTTTTCTGATTTTATATGATATGTCACACCTCTAATCAGATTTTCAAGATCAAACAAATAATATCACAAAGATCCACCAAATTTCTCAAGAAACTCCAAATCGGGTATGCTGAAAATAGTGCCAAAAGCTTCACAACTTCACAAATTATTAATAAATCTGAAAATGGAAATTTTTATAGAAATTTCAGCAGCATAACAGCCTAAAAAATGACATTTCCAGATCTGTATAGCCTTTAAAAAACAGCTCACAAATGTAGGACAAAAAAACTATGCTCATCGGGCTCCTGAAATTAACACAAAAATGCTCGGAAACACCACAAAACACTAATAAAATATCTCAGAAGTTTAATCACATCCCAATACATATATTCAGCTCTATTTTAACATCTTAAAGTCTAAAATACAGCAGCAACCCAAACTGATATGAAATACTCTACTAAAAACACCAAACTCATACCAAAAAACAACCCTGAAAACTCACAAATCTGCACTATTCAGCACAAAGGCAAACTCTGTATGAGCATGCACATGGAATGGCTTCAAAATCCCATCCTTAGCCTTCCTAAAAACCTGCAAACTCCCGTTCTTGGGTCTCCCTAGAAACTTGCAAACTCCTGTTCTTGGGTCTCCTTCTCCACAAGTTTGGCAGCCTCTGAAGAATAAGAAAGAAACGAGCAAAATCAAGTTCTGGAAATCAACCCAAAATGCCTCCAAACCCCTTAAAAGAGGACATAACTATAACTCACATCCAAGAGAGGTTAATGAAACATATTTTAATAATAATTTTTATTTATTAGTCCAACGGTTTCCAAAGATTAACCCCCTTTTTCTGAAACTTCACTTTCTTGGGCCTGCCTGCCTTAGCAAAGATTATTATTTTTTAATTATTTGAAAAGGGGACATGACAAGTCCTCCCCTCCCAAAAATTGCTTGTCCTCAAGCAATGGCTAAAAAATAAACCAATCAATCCACCTGGATCCCAAATGTAGTCATGAACTATACTACTACCAATTAACACAGGCTCTTGCAATATCCTCTGCAATATGACCAAGAGGAATCCATAATCAAACTGACAATTATAGCTCAACCAAACTCCAAAATCACAACTTCCACAGTCAGAAACCCATGAGACACAAAATCTTAGAACATCAAAATCCAAGTAAAGTGGACTACCAACACAGTAAATACCATCAATGCATTCCACTGGCCTATACGAAATGTACAATCCAACTCTGCAACAATGGTGAATGCTCCCAAATGAAACTGTACTAAGTATGGAGAATCCACACACTATACAGCACCTGCAGTCAACACAACTCTGTAGATCACCAACCACTATCTCATAACCATAACTACCATGCACCCCTGATGGTGAAAAGCCATCACAAGATAAAAAACAAGAATTGGAACCCAAACCAAATTTTCCTGCCATCAACTTCTCAACACAATGATCAAATGCTAACTGATGTACATACCCTGCAATATAATGTTGATAAAGAAAACCAACCTTAGTCAACAGATCGCCATGAACAAGTGATACAACCCACTGTGAATGATCACCAGCTAAGTCAGGAGATGTCATAGCCAAAGGAGTAGAATCAATAACAACACCTGCTGAAGCATCACTCCAAAACTCCTGCTCTAAGTCATGTATTATCAAGCTATAAACTATAGAACCTATCGCCATGTCATGCCCATCATGACTCTCATCCCGAGGTGTCAAACTATCCCATAACTAATGATAAGCACTAGGAACCAAAGTACATCTCTGTATCATCATCTCATCAACATGGTCATCAAAGGTAAATTGATGAGCGTACCTCATAGTTTAATGCCAATAGAATGCGCCAATCTTAGTCAGTGGCTTAGACTGCAATCTAGATGTAACTAACTGCAATTGATCACTAACCAAGTTGGAACTAACTGCTACCTCTGAAGACATCACCAAGAGAGTAGTATTACTAGCAGGAACCATGCCAACTGTCGACTCTCCAACATCACACATGATCTTTGATACATCTCTAGTCTCTATGCCATCAGTACTAGTGGCCACCACCATGTCAGGCATACAAAAATATGCTACAACACCCAACTCAACTGAACCTGACTCTAGTGGGAATGAACCTGATATGCCAATGTTAGTATCAAGGATGGATGTATCCCCATCTCCACTGTCTCTGACAATCTCGGCCATGGTCATCCTCGGATCACCAAACACCACAACTTGTGACTGTATAGAATCAGGTAAAGACTATAGTTGCTCTAACTCCATGGTCACCTTAGCCAAATGAAATTGTGACTTCTTGAAAGCCAACCGTGTACTCTCAATAATCTCAGAAGTCACCTCAAGCTGCTCAGTAAGCTCACTCACCTCATCTTCCTTGGCCAACAATGCATCATATGCTGTACTGCCCCACTCCATAAGATAATCTCTGTCGGCTACCAACTCTATATAATTCTGTCTCAAAATTTGAATAGCCTCCCATAAAGAGTGGATCTTTGTCAAGGAAAGATAACTGCCTTCCTTCTCATCACTAGTAGGAGAACCCCATCCATAAACTGCTAACAACTGATGAGCAGCATCAAAATGCTGGCAAGTGATAGCAATGTCTTTGTCACTAACTCTCAACTAATTAGACACATGATGGCACTGGCTTGACTATCTCCTACAAACCTCCTCTGATGCACTGTCTAAAGGAGTATCCTCAAAGTTACTAGTCTCTAGAGTATTACCATCCATATCCTGTGAATCAAATCTAAAGCTCATATCAACATATGGAGTATCAAAAACATTAGCATTGCTGTCCAACTCCTCTATACCCAAGGAAACTAAGTCTTCAAAACTGCCCACTGCATCCTCCTGGATGTCATCAATGCCAATATGATCTTGGGACTCATCTATACACACTGCCAAATATGAAATATCATCAACACATTCTAGCAAGTATGGTCAACTGGATATATGAACAAAGCCCAACATCGGTGTATAAAAACTAATACCAACATCGGACAAGATACTGGCACAAGAAAAGACAACACTGTGTAATCTGCTAATCAAATCCATGATAGCACCCAAACAAACATTGCTACCAAAAAGTGTTAAAGATCTCCAGTCAACTGAATCCCAAATGCCAATATAACAATCTCGAGTCCATATCCGTAAACTAGAATCAAATGGTAACTCAAAACTCCTCACCTGAGTAATATGACCAATACCAACTAACTCCACATACCTGTCATGATGAGATAATGAAGTCACAATACTATCTTTGTTCACCTTTAGCTAGATGGACAAATCATGTGAAGTACTACCAGCCTCAACCTCATGTGATGAAGCATCTAATTGTGCCTGGTACTCTTTCTTAGCAAAGTCATGAATGCTCAATGTTTTCTCATCTCTACTAGGTATCTCACCATCCTGCACAACAACATCCTCATAATCATCATCTGAACCCACTACACTGTAGTCACTGCTTGTTGTAAATATACCATCATGAATACCCATGGCATCACCCTTTGATGACCTGTAAACAATTATCTCAATTTGAGTATCAAGTTGACCATTACTATCAATCTATGTAATATCCTTTCCCACCACCTCCTGTGGTAGAGTAGAATCTGAGACCTCTACCTGGCTATCAGCTAGTTTCTCAAACTCCTCATGCAAGTTCTTAGGAATTGTGTCATCTGTCCTGTGAGAAAATCTGCCAAATAGAAATCCAATCAACTTATTCACCTTAGCTGGGTTAGACAATATGTCATTCATTATACGATGGTGCTCAACCAACTGTTCAGACATGTCATGGCTTATTTTCATAAGTTTATCTCAAATGTCTAAATAACCATCCTTTCTACTGTTTTGACTCTGGATATCAATTGCCCAAGATCGTGTCCTCTAAGACTCTGCACTATACCTGTCCATTCTGGATAAAGTAGAGTGTAACCCCAATAGGATATAACTTCTTCAAACACCAAGAACTAACATGCAAATGATTAGAAGTAGCATGCAACCATAGATTTTGACATGCAACTGATTAGAAGCAACATGCAACCACCAAATTCACCAAGAACTAACATGAAAATGATTAGAAGTAGCATGCAACCATAAATTTTGACATGCAGTTGATTATAAGCAACATGCAATCATAAATTATGACATGCAAGATTTGGGTAGTTGTCAAAACTGACATACAAACTTCTACAACCACCAAATTCACTAAGAACTAACATGAAAATGATTAGAAGTAGCATGAAACCATAAATTTTGAGATGCAGCTGATTAGAAGCAACATGCAATCATAAATTATGACATGCAAGATCTAGGTAGTTGTCAAAACTGACATGCAAGATCTGGGTAGTTGTCAAAACTGACCTGCAACTTCTACAAATCCTCAGGCTGGCAAGATCATGGCTCTGATACCACTAAAATGTCCCTTTTCTGATTTTATATGATATGTCACACCTCTAATCAAATTTTCAAGATCAAACAACTAATATCACAAAGATCCACCAAATTTCTCAAGAAACTCCAAATCGGGTATGCTGAAAATAGTGCCAAAAGCTTCACAACTTCACAAATTATTAATAAATCTGAAAATGGACATTTAAAAAAAAATTTAAGCAGCATAACAGCCTACAAAATGATATTTCCAGATCTGTATAGCCTTTACACAACAGCTCACAAATGTAGGACAAAAAACTATGCTCATCGGGCTCCCGAAATTAACACAAAAATGCCCGAAAACACCACAAAACACTAATAAACTATCTCAGAAGTTTAATCACATCCCAATACATATATTCAGCTCTATTTTAACATCTTAAAGTCTGAAATAAAGCAGCAACCCAAACTGATATGAAATACTCTACTGAAAACACCAAACTCATACCAAAAAACAACCCCGAAAACTCACAAATCTGCACTATTCAACACAAAGGCAAACTCTGTATGAGCATGCACATGGAATGGCTTCAAAATCCCATCCTTAGCCTTCCTGAAAACCTGCAAACTCTCATTCTTGGGTCTCCCTGGAAACTTACAAACTCCCGTTCTTGGGTCTCCTCCACAGGTTTGGCAGCCTCTGAAGAATAAGAAAGAAATGAGCAAAATCAAGTTCTGGAAATCAGCCCAAAATACCTCCAAACCCCTTAAAAGAGGGCATAAATGTAACTCACATCCAAGAGAGGTTAATAAAACATATTTTAATAATAATTTTCATTTATTAGTCCAACGGTTTCCAAAGATTAACCCCCTTTTTCTGAAACTTCACTTTCTTGGGCCTGCCTGCCTTAGCAAAGATTATTATTTTTTAATTATTTGAAAAGGGGACATGAAAGAGTTTTAAATGGTTATGAATTTTAGCATGGTAAGGGTGTATTTGATGGCTTTGTTCTTAAGAGCTTTATAACATTAATACAAAGAGTGGATTCTAGATTGTGAATGGAGAGAAGTTTATTTATAGGCCAAGGGAGGTAAAGATGGAGGGTCAAGATGAAAAGTTAAGGAAGGTATGGGATGCAAAGAGAGAAAAGCACATGGATTGCACTTTCTCAAATGCATAACCTTGTGATAACTATCACAAGGAGAGAGGATGAGAAAAATGGAGGGAAAGTTGGGGGTGAATTATGTAAGAGGAATGTCACATAATATAAGGGATGTGTAAGGAGCCATTAAGTCTCTATAAGAGCATTTAATGTATATGGGTAGGAGTGTAAGAGGGGATTTGACTTTGGCATGGCTTACAAATTCTTAATCTGTGTTTAAGTTTGTGGACATGATTGGGACTAGGATCAAGCTTGGATTAAAGAGGAGATTAGGAAGCGATATGTTAGATCAATTCAAGTGGGCTAGATAATTAAATGGGTTTCATTAGCTAATAAAAAGGGTTAGTATGGGTGAATGGGTTGCATTCAGTGAGAGCTATGGATTTAGGATTGGGTTAAGCGTTAGTTAGGGGTTGAGGAGTTGATTTAAAAATAATTATTTAAACAAAGGAGAATTTGAGATTAAATAAAATAGATATTGCACATTTACTTAATTTAATAGAAGAATATGGATTTAATTGATAATTAGACTTTTGGTTGTCATATAAATTTATCAATTAGACTATAGTCAATTAAATGAATTAACTAACTAGGGATGGTATTAAATTAATTTAATACTCGATACTTAATTAATTGTATCTTAGGAGATGACTGAATAGGATTACTTAAAGGATGTAATTGTAAGAATTTTCCTAAGGGAAAAATTCACCCAAGAACTAAGAACTCAAACACAAGCGCACAGTAGACCAAAGAGAGAGAGAGAGTATGATCAGAATGACAATGTATTCAATATGCCATCATTAATGCAATGTGCAATGTAATGTAAAAGTACAGTAGGAGTGCCTGTATATAAAGGCCTCTGAGATACATCTAGAATGCATCATAATCAGCTACATGATAAGTCATGCAACCAAGCACATGTCCACTAGATATGGTTATCCTCCATTAAGCACGGAAGTAAGTGTGGTGATGAGAGGATAAGCCTACATGAGTGTGACATGCAAAACAATGTTGTAGACACCATGTACTAAAATAGAGTTGCGTACTCTTGTATTGTCTACATGAAAACTCAACAATGTGTGCAAACTTCTAAGTGTCTCACAAATAAAAATAATAAAATAATGCAAAATAACTAAATAATGCATAAACCTAAGTAAACTTAAGTAAGTGTAATAAGTAAATACTTATTTACACCAACACCCCCTCTTAAGTGCAACTTAGGGGAATGCCCTTAAGCTTACAAACAAGGATGAAGATGCATAATGGGTCCTAGCTTCTAGGCCATATGAGATACCCATGTACATAATGAAGATGCAATCTCCCATAAAGCGGGGAAAGAGGGAAAACCTCATGGGAAAAACCCTCCCCCAAAAAGAGAGATAAATAAGGATGCATCGATGGATGGAGTAATCAAGACCCCCCCATTACGACATACATCCAATATATACATAAGAGAATAAAGGAAGGAAGAGAGACAGAATAGGCTGCCCCCCCAAAAGAAGAATGCCAACAAGTGAAAGCCACTCCAATGAAGAAGCTGGTCCAAGAATGTAGAATAGTGTTCCTCCCCTTAGGAAGACAAAGGAAAAGGTACAATCTTGAAGATGTATGGTGGTTCTAAAACTTGCTCAAGTATCCCTGTACTAATACTAAAGTTCACCCCTTCCAACTGTGCTGAAAAGAACGAATGTAGATCGGTCAAGGATGTCTGTTGAACCTATTCAACTAAACCATTTGTCTCCTCTACTGACAAAGAGACCTCCACTAATTATTGTTCATAAGGATCCATAATCATGCCAACCTATGAAGATTGATCATGTAGAGAATGGATATGAGGGCCAGAGTGAGCCCTTGCAACAAATGTAGAAGAATCAACTTCATCAATGAGAAGATGTGAGTCCTCAAGTCCGTCTCCCAAGTCAACTAAAGTTGGAGTTGGAAGATGAGATGTACCATGCTGTAATGGACCTTTCATTGTGGCAATATAAGCATGTGGACTAGACTGATGTGAACTCTTATTGCAACTATTTATAGAACCCCATGTGTCTGAACTTGTTGAAGCACTATCGCTAGTGTCACTATCAATTTCCATTGTGTATGATGTGCAGAGAGGAGTAGAGGACAAGCTGGGAGAAATTTCCTCAAAGTGAACATCCTTCTCCACACAAATCTCATGAGTCTTTTGATCCATCAATTTATAAGCCTTCAAATTGTCTTCATAACTGATGAAAGTACAAGGCCTAGGTACCAGTGCCTTGTAACTCCTAGAGGATAGGTTTTCCCATGCTGGATAATCGAAGACTTTAAGGTGACTCACAACTAGTTTTGTACCACATCAACAGACTTGCCTAATCTTGCCACATTGCCACAAGATGCACTGACACGTGGAATTGCATTATTTGTCCATGCAAGACACCTCATTATGCACAAATGTCTATGCCACATAAGCTGAAATTGCCACGTCACCCGTGGATAGTCAGGCCTTTTTTGCCACATGGACAGTACATAATTTGACACGTGTGGTTTCATACAGTATGAAAAATCTAGTCATCTTCCACATCACCACAAGGCACGATATTTTGCTGATGTCATCAATTTAGTGTGTTAAAATTGACAGCCGTTTGACCATCATAATAGTGTGATTTACAACTGCATTGACAGTCACTTGATCATCAAATTTAGACTCACAGTTTTCCTTCCTGACCCCTCTCTAGGTTGCTTTTTAGTTTGGCAGCCTAACTTTGCGAGCCCATAACTTGGACATCTAGACTCCGATTCAGGTCCTATTTTTTAAAAAATTGGGTAAAATTTCCTGAATTTTCTAGTGGTGGTGTTGTTTTCTAGTTTTGGTGTACGGAAGTAAGTGCAGTGATGAGAGGATAAGCTTACAAGGGTGTGACACACAAAATAGTGTTGTAGACACCATGTGCTAAAATAGAGTTGCATACTCCTGTGTTGTCTACATGACAACTCAATAAGGTGTGCAATTTCCTAAGTGTCTCACAAATAATAATAATAAAATAATGCAAAATAATTAAATAATGCATAAACCTAAGTAAATACTTATTTACACCAACAGTAATCACATTTACGTGTTTATATTTTTCCCCCTTTTTGATGTAGTGTTGGGACAATACTACTTCAAATAAGTTTAAAGATAGATGGTGTGAACAAGATTTGTAATTCAACTAGGTTTCCCTAAAAAGAAAGAGGAGAGATTGGACTATGTGATGCCCCTAAATAATTTGCTAGGGAGATAAGATGAGGCTTGATGAATTCTTAAAAAGTATAAGAAACTGAGGCGAGTAGGAGGACTCAATTTGGCAAAAAGAGGGGTTTAACATGGACTCATACTCTTATTGTAGGATTATTAGATAAAAAATTGGAATTTACATAAATTTAACCATGGGTTATGAACTCAAGTTTTTTTAGGGGTGATTAGCTTTTTAAAATGAAGCCTTGGGATAGTGATTGTGGGATGAGTGAGGTGTAGGGGTCAAAATCTTTGGATATGATGAGACTGTAAGTTTCACAAAATTATGATTATAGGATTGATTAGTTTGTATACTTGGATCAAGTAAGTTTACTTGAGATGGAAAGATTTTGAAAAGTAGCTTTTTTCTTCAAAAATGGAGGGGGGGGGGGGGCAGGAGGTATGGAATCCATTGAAGCTTGAGTGTAGGGTACTCCAAAGGGGAGCACTACCATGTAGTTGATCACTTATTTTGATACAGGAATATTGGAGACTTTCCAAGGTTATGAAGAACATCAAGACCTTTCCACCAATATGACATAAGACTGACTCAAAAAAAACACCCAATGATTTCCCCAACATTACACATGAATCCTGAAGGAATTAGAGTGGAGACGATACAAGGTAATCAACAGGAAAATAATATTTCCCAAATGCACAATGTAACCAACAATGATTACATATTTTGAATATGTAAGGGTCATATCCAACTAACCCAAAAGATGAATATAAAATGTCAAAAGACTTGATCAAGACATTGCTCTCAAATTACCCCATTTTCAACAAACCATGACATAAAAGATCATGGAAATTTTGAGGAGGGAGAAACCAAAGAACTTGGAAAAGATAATTTAAGAACCAAATCTAAAATCTCAAAAAGAAAATAATTGAAATAAAATGTAAATCAATGAATAAGGTGATATTTTTCTAAAGATATTGGTAGGAGTGTATAATAAAGGACCAAGATTAGATGAGAGAAAGGATGTATCTTACGAGCACCTATCAGTAGTATCTAGGGCTATGATGAGATGAGAAATTAGAACCTTTAGGAGAAAAATTTGATGATAAGGGATCTCATATAAGGATTTTCTAAAGTACCTAACCAAGAGAACTGTAATTTGTGACCAGGCATGAATTGACAAAAAAAAATTGAGATATAGAGAATGGGACCAAGAAAAGGACTAACTCTGGAGGATTTACTACAGATTGATCAAGGTATATATAAGGATGAATTTACAAAAGATCAGTATAATAAGATAGTGGAATTGGTCTCACATAAGACAATGGAGAAAAAACTCAAGATGAGGTGATAGTGGATGTGATTTGATTAGAATACAACTAGGATAAAGCTCAAGATGAGGTCATAGTGTGAGAAAGATATGAAACACTAGTTATAATATATAGGTATGATACATAGATATGATACATGTGATAAGATAAATGGACATGATACATGTTGGATGTGATTGTGATACAATACAAAGTTTCTTTTATATATTAATACACTACCATGATTCTATTTCTAAGCTCAAGAATCGGCATAATGATACAAATATTATTGTGATTTGATGCTGGAATACCATGGGAACATGGGGAGATGGTGTTAGGTTGTGGTGACTAATCAAGGAAGTACTATGCATACTTCATAAATTCTTTGGGGTTCAGGCCATGGCCAACATTTTGGGCCATGGTTGATGTTATGGCTGACATGTTGTAACCCTAAAATGACATAAAATTACTTATATAAAAGGGCTTAGAGTTAGGGATTGTTTCATTATTATGATGTGAAATTGGTTCTTGTGTTAGTATTGAGATGTAAGGGATTATAGATTGTAATCAGGTTGTAATCACTGTATCATAATAATATCAGACTTGCTATTTGGTTGACATAGCCTAGGGATTAGGTGAACCACATTAAATCTTGGTGTCTTGTGTTATTTTCTATGTGATCTAATATTTTTTGATATTGGTTATATTTGTATGTAATTGTTATTTCTATTTGTGGTTAAATCCTAACAAGTGGTATCAGAGCAAGGTTATTAAAGGCACTTAGAAGCATTTGATTATGCCTAGTACCATCGATGGCATTTAATATTACAAAAGTGAAGACAATGAAATAGTTGATGCAAACCTTAGCGAAACTGTATGAAAAGCCCTCCATTTCAAACAAGGTATTTCTCATGAAGCATTTATTTAATAATAAAATGGCAGAAGGTGGATCTATTGCATATCATTTAAATGAGTTTAATACTATTACTAGTCAATTAGATTATGTGGGTATTAATTTTGATGAAGAAATTAGGGCTCTCTTGATTTTGTGTTCTTTGCCTAAAATATGGAATGGCTTGGTAATGGCTGTGAGTAATTCTCTTCCTAGATCTAGTATCCTAAACTATGATGATGTGATTGGTGTTATTTTGAGTGAGGAAACTCGTAGGAAATGTTTAGGTAGATCTACATTTGGAAGTGCTTTGAATGCACAAAGTCAAGGAAAAATGAGTGAGAGAGGAAGTAATTCTAGAAATCATGGGAAATCAAGATGAAAGTCAAAGGGAAGGAGGTCTCAATCAAGAGGACCAAATGATTACTAGTACTGTGGGAAATTAGGGCATAAAAAGAAAGATTGTTGGAATCAAAAGAAAAATGAAGGAGATAAACCAAATGGAGACAAGGAGGCAAATGTGTTAAGTAAGAAATCTGAAGAAGATGCTTTGCTTCTATCTTTAGAAAGTGTTGATGATTCATGGGTTTTAGATTCTGGTGCTTCATTTCATGCTACACCTCATAGAGGTTATTTCATTGATTATGTCCAAGTGGATTTTGGGCTTGTTTATTTGGGGGATAATGAACTTTGTTAGATTGTTGGAAAGGGAAAAGTTAAGATTAAGTTGTAGAATGGGAATCATTGGCTACTACATGAGGTAAGACATGTTCTAAGGTTGAGTAGGAATTTAATTTCAGCAAGGCAACTTGGTGATGAGGGTTGTGTAGTTACTTTTAATGATAAAAATTGGAAGGTTTCAAAAGGTTCCCTTGTAATAGAAAAAGGTGTGAAAGTAGGCACCTTATATCTTTGTACAGGTCATATTGTTCCTTCCATTTTAATTGTTTCAAAGAAAAATGAATGTTTAGGAATAATTGTTGCAGTTGAGCAAGGAGAACAAATAACTGCTATAAATTTTGATACAAAGTTGTGACACAATAGACTTGGACACATGAGTGAGAAAGGTATGAAAGTAATTCATTCAAAGAAAGTTTTACTAGGTCTAAAATGTGTTAATATGGATTTTTATGGAAGTTGTGTGTATAGAAAACAAAAGAGAGTGAGTTTTGTAAAGACTGGGAAGGAAAATAAAAGCGAAAAATTAGAGCTTGTGCATACAGATGTATCGGGACTAGCTCAGGTATCTTCCCTTGGTGGCTCTCATTATTATGTTACCATTATTAATGATGCAACTAGAAAAGTATGGGTTTATTTCCTTAGATATAAATCTGATGTATTTCAAAATTTTAAGAAATGAAAATGCTTGGTTGAAAATGAGACCAGTAAAAAATTAAAATGTCTTAGATGTGATATGGTGGTGAGTATTGCAGTCATGAATTTGAAGATTATTGCTCCACTAATGGTATTCATAGACAAAAAACTATTCCAAGGACTCCACAAGAAAATGGAGTGGCTAAACGTATGAATAGGACTATAATGGAGCATGCAAGGATCATGAGGTTACATGTTGGGTTGCCCTTATACATGTGGGTAGAGGCTGTCAATCCTGCTATATATTTTATTAATAGAGGTCCCTCTACTCCTTTGGGTTGTGGTATTCCAAAGGAAGCATGGACTGGTAAGAAGGTGAGTTATTCTTTTCTCAAAACCTTCGGTTGTGAAGCTTTTTCTCATATAGATTCTAAAAATAGAACCAAGCTAGAAGCTAAGTCAAAGAAATGTGTATTTTTTTGCTATGGCATTAATGAATTTTGTTATAGGCTTTGGAATTTTGAAAATCATAAAATTGTAATAAGCATGGATTTCATATTCAATGAGAAAGTGTTGTACAATGATTTGTTGCAACAACATGAGAAGAAAGAAGATGATTATGTAGTGCTGGATGATACTCCAAAAGATAATGTTCTAGCCATTCCTCATGATGTGCAACAACCACAACAACAAATGCCACACACACTAATGAATGTTAGATGATCAACAAGGAAAACTAGACCTCTCCAAAGATTTTCTCCCTCTCTGTATTCAATTTTACTTAATGATGCTGGTGATCCTGAATGTTATGATGAAGCTATGCTGGTGGATACTAAGATTCAGTGGGAGTCTGCAATGAAAGATGAAATGGACTCTTTGCTAAAAAATAAGACATGGGATTTATGCAAGTTGCCTACAAGTAAAAGGGTTTTACAGAATAAATGGGTTTACAGGTTAAAAGAAGAGGATGGAGGTAAGAAAAGATTTAAAGCCAGGTTAGTTGTAAAAGAATTTGCACAGAAAAAAGGCATTGATTTTGATGAGATATTTTCTCTTGCTGTTAAGATGACTTCTGTATGTACTATTTTAACTATTGTGGCTACTAAAGATTTACATTTAGAGTAGGTTGATATTCAAATAGCCTTCCTTCATGGTGATTTGGATGAAGAGATATATATGGCTCAACCACAAGAATTTGAGGTCAAAGATAAAGAGAACTTAGTGTGTAGATTGAAGAAAAGTTTATATGGCTTGAAGCAAGTACCTCGGCAATGGTATCTAAAATTTGATAGTTTTATGCATGAGAATGGACATAGTAGGTTTCATTTAGATCATTATGTTTACTTTGAGAGGTTGGATGATGAAAACTACATTATTTTATGTTTATATGTTGATGATATGCTTGTAGCTGGGTCTAACATGGATCATATTAAGGGGCTGAAATGCTAGTTAGCACATGCATTTGCTATGAAGATTTGTAGAGATAGGAAGAATAAGAAATTGATGCTATCTCAAACTAATTATGTTGAGAAGGTGCTGCAACATTTCTCTATGGAGAATGCTAAAGCTGTCAGCACACTTTTACTTGGTCATTTGAAGTTGACTAAGGACATGTATCCCAAGACACAAGAAGAGGAGGATAAGATGTCCAAGGTACCCTATAATTCAGCTTTAGGAAGCTTGATGTATGCTATGGTACGTACACAGCCAATTATTGTACATGTAGTGGGAGTTGTTAGCAGATATATGAGTCATCTAGGAATTGAGCATTAGCATGCAATCAAATGGGTTCATTAATATTTGAGAGAAACATCCAATAAGTGTTTACACTTTGGGCACTCTACTATTGATTTACAAGGCTATGTTGACTCAGATTTGGTAGGAGATATTGATACTAGGAAAGGTATTACAGGTTATGCCTTTACTATTGGTGGGGTAGATATGAGCTAGATTTCTAGGTTACAGAAGGTTAATGCTTTATCCACTATAGAGGTAGAGTATGTTGCTGCTACAAGGTAGTGAAGGAGATGATATGGATTTAGTTCTTCTTGGAAGAATTGGGACACCCTTAAAGGGATAATTATTTGTTTATAGATAGTCATAGTGTCATTCATCTTGCAAAGAATTTAGCTCTGCATTCAAAGAAAAAACACATACAGTTGCAGTACCATTTCATTCGGTCAATTTTGGAGGATGGATAGTTAAAGCTAGACAAGATACATACATATGATAATCCAATAGATATGTTTACAAAGGTCATAACAAGGGAGAAGCTAAAATCCTCTTCAACTTTAGTTGGTCTTCTACAATAAACATGAATAAATGAACAATAGAGTCTAGGGTGGTTTGATCCAATGGGAGCCCCATGTGGTAATGGTATTGCTACAAGATTAGTCTCTAAGTGGAATATTGTTGTCTAGTGTGGAGTCTGACCAGTTCCCAAGTGGGAGATTGTTAGGTTGTGGTGACTGATTAGAGAAGTACTATACATACTTCATAAATTCTTTGGGGTTTAGGCCATGGCTGACATTTTGGGTCATAGATGATGTATGGTTCACATATAGTTGACATGTTGTAACCCTAAAATGACATAAAATTACTTGTATAAAAGGGCTTAGGGTTAGGGATGTTTCATTATTGTGATGTGAAATTGGTTCTTACGGTGATATTGAGCTGTAAGGGATTATAGATTGTAATCAGGTTGTAACCATTGGATTGTAATAATATTGGCCTTGCTATTTGGTGGACATAGCCCACAGATTGGGTGAACCACATTAAATATTGGTGTCTTGTGTTCTTTTTTGTGTGATCTATTATTTTTTGATATTGGTTTTATTTTCATGTAATTCTTATTTTTGTCTGTGGTTAAATCCTAATAGATGGATGATCAGATGTAATGAGAGGGTGGGTGGGATTGGATCACTAATAAATAATGGGAAGGCCAATTACATATGGTGCCTATTGCTAGGTTTTCACCAAGGTACCCATTCAAGGTGCTTGAAGTGCCAATTTTTCACTATTGGACACTTAATTTTCTTTACTACTTTTTATTTTTTTGAATCTTTTTATTTATTTTTTATTATCACCAAGTTCTTGAATTGCTAGGTTTTCACCATGATGAAGATTTTTTAGGATATTTTTAGATTTTTTTTCTTTTTTGGAGTTAGCAAGATACATTGAGAGGCACAAACATAGAACTTCTTAAGATGAATGATGTTGGTGGGATCATTCAGAGGTTCACCTTGTAGTGTTGATACATGATATGTTGTTGAGCCAAAAGATACTGTAACAACATATGGACAAGGCCATGTGGAATAAAAATTTCCCTTCTTCTCATGGTCTTCTTGGGTTTAAGTGCATAAAGTTGTGGTGCCAAAGGGGGGTATTAGTGGCCACCTTTTTTTTTTTTTTGAAATCAGAAATTTTTGAACTTCAACAAAAATTTGAATATAATTACATTCAAAATTCTAAGATATGAGAAAAAAAAGTAGTAGTCCTTTGAATCTAGTTTTTAAACTACAAATTTTTCTTCTAAATGGTTTAGTTTTAGGCCCTCAAAAAAGGGAGCCACAAAAAGTTGTACTATTTTTCCAGAAAAAACATAACATAGTTCAAAGTGCTCCCCCCTAAATTTAAAAAGAAAAAATTGAAATCCTTTAATCACTTTAGTTAAAAGTTACCTAATAGTTTGTAGTTTATCCCATATTTTTCGGTAATTTTATAATGTCTAATTTTTTTTAATGAATTTAGTAAGTGGGCACATCCCAAAAATGTGAAATGTCTATGTTCTCCCCCTAGAAATTATTAAAAACTAATCTAAAATCAAAAAAAAAAATTAAAGTGTGTAGAATGGAGTCTATTTTCTTAAAAACTAACTTGTTGCAAAATTTGATGAACAAGCTAAAATCTATATCTCAATTAATGCATGTTGGTTTTAGAGAGAAAATGGACATACCTTTAAAATAAATTATAGTCGAAAGGCTTGAAATAGTATGAATTAGAAATAAATTATATGGTTATATAATATCATGTAACCTAATTTTATCAATACTCAACCACAAGGAAACTTGAAGGAGAGCATAGACAAAAACTCAAGCATTTTTTGTATGCTTGCTGCAAAACACGTCTCACACTAGTTTAGAGCCTCCAAAATTTTTTAATTCAAGGCTTACACAACATGCATGCACTTTGTAAGCCTTGTATCTCAATAGAGAGGATGGACAGGGAGAGAGTGAAGAAGAGAGGTAGAGAGGGAGATAAGGTAGAGAGTGAGAAAGAGTAGAGGATGGGGAGAGAGTAGCGGATAACATAGAGAGAGAGAGAGAGAGAGAGAGAGAGAGAGAGAGAGAGAGAGAGAGAGAGAGAGAGAGAGAGAGATAAGGCTTAGGAATACCAAGTTAGGTAAAAAGAGAGGTTAGGGGTTAGTTAAATAATGTGAGAGGTTAGGAGTTAGTAAGAGAGACATCTTAGGAGTTATTTAGTTAGTGAGTGTGTATTTGTATTTGAGAGAGATAATTAAAAATATGTTATTATTCATGTTTACCTATTGTTTACGCATTTGGAAAATAATGGCTACCTATTTTAGACTATTCTTATTCAAAATTGATGGCAAATAAAATTTTGATGAGAGTAGGGGATAAGAGAGGTGGGATAGGGATAAAGGGGGGAAAAATGGGGAGAGAGGGAGAGAGAGAGTAGGGGATGGGAGAGAGAGAGAGGGAGAAATAGAGAGGGAGAGAAGGAGGGAGGGAGGGAGGGAGGGGGGGCGGGGGGAGAGAGAGAGAGAGAGAGAGAGAGAGAGAGAGAGAGAGAGTTTTCACATAGTGTGTATGTGTTTTATAGTGCATATGCACTATAGTGCACACACAATATGAAAACACCAAAACATAGTTAAAAGGAAAGTTTGGGTCCCTATTGACCCATAGTCTCCATTTTTTTCTTGTTAGTTTGTGGTGACTGATCAGGGAAGTACTATACATCAAAAAAAAATTTGTCACATGGACGATGTTGTGGCCCACATGTTGTAACCCTAAAGTGGCAAAAAATACTTGTACAAAAGGGCTTAAGGTTAGGTATCTTCTATAGAGTGTGATGTGAAAATTGCTTCTTGTGGCAGTATTGAGCTGTAAGGGATTACAAATTGTAATCAAGTTGTAATCATTGGATCGTAATAATATTGGACTTGTTGGTTGGTAGACGTGGCCTAGGATTTGGGTGGACCATGTTAAATATTGGTGTCTTGTATTCTCTTCTATGAAATTCAATATATTTTGATGTAATTGTTATTTCTATCAGTGGTTTAATCCTAACATGTTTTTTTGTATGTTCTACTATTTTGTCAAAAAATATAGGTTTCATGTTATTGGAAGATATAAAACACCAAATTCAATCATTGGATATACTATTTGAAGGGTTTTTGAACATTATTTGTATATAAAGGGCTAGTGCACTCCTTTTTAAATATTCTTTGTTACTATAGAGACAAATTTCACTATAATTTGACAAGTTGTTTAGTATATAGTGAATTCATTAAAATTTGTATGTTTGAATGAATTGTTGTTATCATTATACTTTTAAAAGTTGTTTGTTATATATTATGTATTCATTAAAATAATTGTAATTTGTATATGTATTTTAATGATTTTTTAATTTATAAATTGTAAGTAATTCGTATGTTTGAATAATTTGACTTATTGAAATCATCATCATGCCAAGGAAGAAATCAAAAACTCAAACAACAAAAGAGAAGGAGAGATATTTTTCAATTAAAAGAGATAAAATGAAACTACTACATGAACAAAGAAAAGTGCAATGAAACTGGAGAATGTCCTCCATTAGTTGACATGGCCAAGTGAAGGTATTTTGGATTGCAATATGTACCTTACATATTAGTGGATGGTCTTTTGTTCAGAAATGATATGAATGGAATAAACCATAAGTGCATTAAGACAACCATACCAGTGAGTTCTTGAAGCAATTCCATGATTAAGAGGTCACTTATCTCCAAAGAAAACAACCTATAAGATCATGAGGGATGAATATTATTGGCCCAAGATGTTTAAGGATGCTCATGTCTGGGCAAGAAAATGCAAGAAATGCGCATTGTTTTCTAGAAAAGAAAGGTTGGCTACCTCACCCCTGCATCCTATTCTAATTGACCAAGAATTCATGAAGTGGGGCATTGATTTTGTGGGTCCTATAAATCTGAATTCTAGTGCTGGCCACAAATGGATTCTAACCACCACAAACTATTTTATGCGTTGGACAGAAGCAATAACTCTGAAGGTAGCCAGTGAAACTTTTATTTTGAGTTTCTATGATGATTTAACTTGTAGATTCATAGTTCTTGACTCTATTATATCTAATAATGCCTTGGCATTTGTGGGGACAAGAATAACTAAATGTGAATTGAAGAATGGAGTATACCTAAATACTTCATCAAACTATTATCCTTAAGGCAATGGTCTAGTTGAGAGTACAAATAAGAACATTCTGAGGATTTTGAAAAGGAATTTAGCAAACAACAAACATGATTGACATTCTAAGTTGAGATCAGCCTTATGGCTTGATAAAATCACTCCCAAATAGATTCTTGGCAATTCACCTAATGTTCTAGTATATAGAAATCAAGCCAAGCTACCTATTTTTGTAGAGTTCCCTTCATTAAGTTGGCTGATCATTTGATGCTTTTTTAAGAAGATGATCCATTAAAGCTGAGGTATGCCAAGTTACTAGAGCTCAAAGAAGAGAGGAATAAATCATTGTAGACAATAGAATACTAGCATATCTAGACCAAAAAGGTGTTTGACAAGAAATCCAATCTTAAATTTTTTAAAGAAGGAGATCTGGTTCTATGCTAGGATGTTTTAAAAAGTAGACCGGGCCACCGTAACAAGTTTGATCACATGTAGATTGGGCCATTAATTATTTAAAAGTGAAGAACACAATGTTTACCAGCTATCAACTATGGAGGGGGAAGTTTTTTCGATCCCTGTGAATGGGATGCACCTCAAGTTTTTCTTCAAGGTATGATCTGCCTAGTTCTTTCCTGTATATACCTTTCCTACTTTCATTTTCCCTAAGTGTTGTTCCAACATAGGTGTGTTTACTTCCATTTTTTCTTGCTTTCAATAAAGCTCCTAAGTTCCAAGCATCTAGGAAAGAAAAGTATGTTGCATATTTGCTAGTGTAGAAGTTTCATCTTTTGCCGCCATTATTTTAGCCATTCATGACCCAAGTGCATATTTTTGAGCATGAGTAACTAATTATTTGAAACCCATTAGCATATTTGATTTGAATTTGTACCCAATAGATTTCCTAAAGCCACTCATTTGATGTCTAGTAGGTAGTCATTCAGTAGAAGTCACCAAAAGTGTTGCCATTTTTTTATCACTATGGAAAAAATGGATAGACATGTTGACCATTCTTTTCCATCTAAGGTAATAGCCATATTTCATGTTCTTCTATTGGTTCATTAAATACCATTCATGCATGAGGGGGATACATAATTTTTTTGATCATGTTCTATCTTTTATATCCCTAAGTTTCTAACCTTTTGAATCCATATTTCTCATGCTCATGTCCAAATTTTTATTATAATCTTCAAGCTTCTATGGGATATATCTTATGTCACAAAGTTAGAAATCATGACAACCCTTGATCTTTTAGCATATCAAGGGTCATTGTTATGTCACTTTGTAGAGTTATAGGATCATTACTTATAGTAACATAATGAAAAGCAAACACCTATCTTGTGGGACCTGTTTCAGCTATGGGCTACAAATGAAGGGGTGTTAGATGAGTTGGTGTAAGTCAAATTTTTGATTGGTCAACGTATTGAAAAGGATGATAAATTAAGGTTTTCTTTTTTTTGTTCAATGATGGAGATCGATGATCCACATATTCTCGCATTTTAAAAGTGATTGACAGTTAGTTAAAGTAGGGATACTCCTGTAGGACATGTGTCCTAGAAAGCCTTGAAAGTAAAGCTTGGTAGAGGTGAAAAAATCAAAATCAGCCACATGGCACATCTTTAGGAAGAAGAAAAGGGTCAAAGAAAAGTGGTAGGGCCACCTTTCCAATGAGTTTCATAAGGTCATTGATAAAGGAAAGTATGAATTTATTCAACATCATTTATACGAAGAAGCCATGAACCAAAGATGTTAAGATGACAAGATGATACGATGAGTCCTTCATTGTGAGATCATAAGGGTAAAATGTAAAGCTCTCAATGCTACAAAGTCAAAGAGGATACAACTATTGTCTCGTGATCACCAAGCTAAAAGATGAAGGCTATGATCTTACGCTAAGTCATAAGATTGTCAATTTGTGACATTGGGAGTATGGTTTAATGAAGCTAAGATGGAAATCATAAGATTGTGGGAGAATGGATTTCATGGTATGTTTCTACACCTTTTCATATGGCCGTATGTTCACATGATCGCCCGATCGTAGGATTGTAAGTGTATAATGGCCTGTGAAAAGTTGAAATGTTGATGCTACCACATAAAGTTTGTTGTCAAATTGAAGAAGAAGATTTGAGAGGCCATGACCATATGATGAAGGTGGTGTCATAAGATCGTAGGTTGGTGAAATATTTCAAAAGAGTTTGACCAGGTGACATGCTTTGATTGGTCAAGGGTTTTGACTATTTAAAGGTGTTGGTGTAAATTAGTATTTACTATTTACACTTACTTAAGTTTACTTAGGTTAATGCATTATTTTCTTATTTATTTAGGTGAGACACTTAGGAGTTTGTGTACTCTCATGAGTTGTCATGTTGACAACATAGAAGTATGAAACTCTAATTCAACACATGGTGTCTACAACACTAAAGTTTACATCATTCATTGAGTTGTCATGTAGACAACATAGTTGTTCACACTCCCTTTTTAGCACATGTTGTCTACACCATTGATTTGCATGCTACACCATTGTAGGCTTATCCTCAAATCATCACACTTACTCCCATGCTTAATGGAGGATAACCCATATCTGGTGGACATGTGCTTGGTTGTATGAATTATCATGTTGCTGACTTCTATGCATTCTAGAATCTCTCTAGAGGCTTTTATATACATGCACTCCTAGTATACTTGCATATGACATATTGAATGAATATATCATCATTATAATCATACTCTCTCTTTGGTCTACTATTATGGTTGTGTTTGAATTCCTTGGTCTTGGGTGAATTCTTCCCTAAGGAAAATTCTTACAAAAGGGTTTCTAGTTGTTTGGAAACCATCAATCAGATGAGGATCTCGGGTTTTCACTTTCCCAAATTTTGAAGATGTTTAGGGTTTAACTAAAGGAAAGAAGTTAGATTTAGACACGTGTCTAGGTGGGCCTAGTCTTATGAGTTCCTATTGTCATAGCATCATGAGTTTCAACTTTCGAAGGAGTATTGATTGATAAAGGAAAATATGATTTATTCGATGTCTTTCAGCCTAAAAGGAATGGGTTATGATCTTAGGAAAATCATAAGATCATAAAGCCAAGGAAAAGGGCTTGAGATACTATGCTTCATCATGGGGTCATATGGTCTTAAGATTGTGCCAATCGTAAGATCAAATGGAGAGAGCAGTGAAGTTGAGATGTCATGGTAAATGTTTCAAGTTCTGATGTTATGATATACGGTGTGTCATGGGATTGTGAGGGCAAAAATAGAGACCTGTGACCATACGAGGATAAGGTGATCATAGGATCATAAGAATAAAAGATGCAAAAGTAATATGTCAAGTTTCAATCTTATGACAAAGGGTGGTCATGACATCGTAGAGATTCCCCAACAAGACTTTCAAAGCCACAATGGGCTAAGTAATTGTAAGATTGTATGGCTAAAATAGAAGATGTTTGATGGTAGGATAGGGCATGATCACAAGATTTTAAGTTTCAAAGTGATAAGGAAAGGTTTGGCAAGGAGCATAAATGAAGGAAAATGTGCATGTGTTAATTCAACCTTATGATGCTACAAGATTGAGGCATTTCATAAGATCGAATAAAGGAAAAAAAGAGGCTACAATCATATCTTATCATGAGATCAAGAAGACCAAATGCTAAAGCTGAGATGTCATGATAAGGAAATGGAGCTATGATATTAAGGTATGTAGTATGTTGGGAGATCTCAAGATAGAAGGTTGAAAAATAAGATGATACTTTTGTCGTATAATCATGTGGTCATGACACCATAAGGTTTTATCTTGATCATAAGATTGTAAAGCTAGAGTAGGAGAGGTGAGATGGCACAAAAAGGACATGAAAGTAAGATCATGAGGGTGTAGAATGTTGATTGCCAAAGTTACACCAATGGTTAGCTAACTGCGATTGTGAGATTGTAGGGAAAATGAAGATGAGTTAAGATGCTATGCCAAAGGAGTGTAAACCATGATCATAGGATCATAAGAAGCTAAAAGGCATGTTCTAATGTCATGGTAACTAAGATATTGTATGGTCATAGAAACCATTTCCAAGGCTTATGAAGCTATGATAAAAGGTTAATTTATGATGATTGTAAGATTGTAAAGCCAATGCTTCCCTCCAAAGATGATGTGAAGGGCTTCTTCTTTAGTGTATTGTGAGATCATGACATTATGAGATTGAGAGTTAAAAGGGTTCAAATTTTTTTCAAATGTTGTGTACGTGGACCTCACTGGGTAGTTAGTTAGGAGTTCAACCAAAGGTGAAAGAAAATAATAGTTTCAAGTTGCATAGCTAGATCAAAGAAATATGAAGATCTGATCATAAATAAAGTAAGGTAGAGAGATTAAAAGAAGAGATTAGATATTTTGAACAACCCAAGAGAAGAAATGGATTTGGCAGGAACATTTGAAGATGTCATGGCCCTATCAGTTGATTCAATTAGAAGAATTTCATGATTAAAGGCAAAAAAAGCAACATTATTAGTTAAAGGACTGCTACCGCAAGTACCACTTGGAAAATTTCATAGCCACCTTCCTAGTTTTATTTGAATACAAAAATGTAAATGTAAATGTAATTTTCTAAAGATATTTGTATTCTTCCAATAGTTTTTTGATATGTGCCCCTCCCATCTAAAGCTAGTTGCAATCCTACTCTTTATAAGGACTCCCAAGATGTGGAAGCAAGAGGGGGCTAGAATTTTGAAGTTTTCATGCAAGAATAGTGTTGTTGAGATTTCTTAAGAATCCTTCATGCTTTCTCTACAAATTACTTTACTTTACAATCAATCTGGATGAATATTGTGGAACAACCGTTCAAGAGCCCTTCTCCTATCTTTTTCTTCTTAATTTACTGATTTGATATAACTTTTGTGATTTACTTTGAATCCTTGAGTTTTTTCTTAGTTTTAGCTACAAGTGAATTTCTAGAATGTTCATATAGGTTGCAAGTCATGATGTTCTACTTTCTTTCAAGTGTGTGGAATTGTGAATGTTATCATTCCCTTTAGCATCTTGTCTAAAGTATATCCTTCTTATGAAATACTGATGTATGAGTTTCTTAAGGTCAGGATTGTGCTCATCTTAGCTATTCAGAAGTGTTTCATCGTATTAGGCCAACAATATTTTCATTGTAATATTTGGTGTATCCCATTTACTTTTAACATTTATTTTCATGTAATCCTTCTATCCCTTTCCTTCTCAAGTTTAAATTTCTATTTGGAGAAGTGAAAAGGTGAAATATATTAAGGAAATAGCTTATAACCTAGAGATTCACTCCTAATTTCAATATACCCACTACCCTGGAGTGTTTCCATTTTACTCAAAGTTGACTAAGTTAGAACCCATTCTAAGAAAAACTTCTAGAGATAAAAATTACTTCATAAATATATGTATTAATTGAAATGATTAAATCGATACATACCTATCAACTCATCAATGAAACATAAATTGGGGTCAGGGAATCTGTACTAGGGCCATCAACACTCTTACCTTAAATTTTGAACAATGTCAAGACATGCTAATTTATTAGTCATTCATTGTACATATGAAGTGTGATAAAATTAGTTTATTATAATTGTAACTTACCTATGTGTCAATTCCAAATGTCTCACTTAGGAAGTCATCAATGACTCTCCCATCATCCATAGTGTCTCCAAATTGACTGCCAAACATGCATAAGAATCCACATGAAATGTAGATGTGACCATAGTGTAAAGAATGCTCCTACTAAACTAATGGACTAGCACAATGAATGAGGGTCTATGTTAAAGCATTGATAGTCCCTAGAGTATCAGTCTCTACATGTTCCTTTGCAACTAAAGGAATAATGCCATGCTCACCCTATGGCTTGAAAATAAGTGCCCTAACTACATTAGGGTCATGCCCCTAACTTCTCAAATGACGAACCCCCACCTCTACCTTGAGAATATAACATGTCAAAATAATTAAGAATCTCCCTAAAGATCACAATACAATTTCCTTAAGAAATATATTGGAACCTCATGATTATTGCAGGGAAGGGCATTAAAGAACATCTACCATCTATCCCACAAGTTATTTCTAATATCATCATGGATGCATTGGTCATATAACCTCTTGCGTTTGCATTATGTACCTTGTTATATTTTGGATTCAAGAGATACTTTGTTACTCATGTTGGATGACATTAGAGATGACTTGATGGTCAGATACAATATTTTGATTTCTAGTATCATAGATGTTAGATGATATGTTGTTCAATTTTATTATATCTACAAGATGATGCTTATTGATGTGACATGATGCTTTATGATGATATCTAGATATTTTATATTTGGACATATACTCTATTTATGATTATATGATGGACTTATTGGATTTTGGATACTAAGATTCAATGCTACATACGTTTTATGATGCAGTGAGTAATGTAAATAAGTGATTTTGGTGTAATTAAATATATGGTTAATTATGTGATTTAATATATTTATCGCTTTGGCTATATTATTATATGCAATTGCACTTGATCACGTTGTTTAGTGTATAGGATTTATATCCCTGATAGTGGTACATAGAATTAATGATTCATCTATTTTACCTAGAAAATATTGTCCCTGTATGGATGACATATCTTGTTTAATTATTAATTAAACCCTCTAGTGATTTAATAAATCTAGATTCATTTTCATTTGAGATGAGACCCGTATTATGTCCATGCATTTAGATATCTATATTTGGTTGTAGAAATTATTAAGGAAAATTACAATTTAATGTTTAAAGGTATTTTGGGCTTTGATTTTATTATTTTAATTACCAACAACTTTTCCATAGTTGGATTCCATCTAATTAGAATTACCTAATTTTGTTTGGGCTAAAATGGGATTGATTTTAGTGAGCTTGTTATTTCCCTATTTTAATATTTCACTTTTAAAGTGAATATGTGTCCCAAAAAGGGGATTATTCCTAACTTCTCATTTTGGAGTTATAAATTTGAGAGCAAAATTCCAAATCCTCTTTAGGAGGAATTGTTGTTTTATTCATTGTGGGAGCTACGAGCGTGGGATCATCATGAGGTTGATCTTGTTGGATCCATCTGGGGAAGACCTTGGTTTATCATGATTTTTGGCAGCTTTCACAAAATAATTATTTTATCATGAGCATTCCTAATTTTGCCTTTTTGGCTACCAGGTAGGGCTCTCCCATTTTCTTGTTTTGACTCTATTTTTGAGTCATTTTCTATTACTGTTATGTTAGGTGGAAGAGAAATAATGTTCCCCTCTATTTATGTATGCTGGCTCTACCCAGTTAGGCGGGTATGATCATTTATGACTTTTGGTGTGAGGGTTTTGGGGTTTTGGATCATTATGCTAGTCATTTTTGCATACAAAATTCAAACTCAAATTTTATTGGATATCTGAGGTATTTATAACCACTTGTATAAAAGGTTTTAATTTCATTGATTTTTATTAATGTTGGGTTTTGGGCATTTTCACTTCACCTCAATTTGCATGTCACCAAGTCTTCTTAGGTGTTTCTTGGCACTGATGTTGATTGTGGATTTAAATTATCCATGAGGAATCCAATCTAACCATAAATGTTTATTCTTGCATTAATATTAGTGTTGAATCTATACTCCTAGCTATGTGCTCAATTGAGTGATTTGATATTTGGTATTTTTGATGGGGACATAACCCAAGCACATAATGGACACAACAAGAAAGGGAAAATTTTATTAACTGTGAGAAAATGCTAATACATTTAGTACAGAGAAAATAGACTTCAAAACATGCCCTAAGGGCTCACAATAGTATAAAACTGGAGATAATTTCTCCTCTCAATACCTCGTCTCAAACTCCACTTCAAACTGCCTTTTACAATGCCAGAAATGTTCTTAAATAAACCCCAGAGGGTTAAGGATTAGGAATACATTCTAGAAAGTGCTAGTTGGCATCCACTGACCAAATAGAAGGCTCTAGAAGTCACATTAGAAGTCAACGCAATATTAGAAGAATCTAGAAATGGTAACCGAACTTCTGGGAGGCATAACTTTTGAACCGTAGCTCCAATTGACAAACTGTTTACATTTTCGGAAAGCTCTTGAAGTGCTCTATAGCCCTATGGACAAGCTTCACTCTTCTCCCATTTTTTGGCCCTATTCAAGGTCATTTAATGCCCCTAACCTGACTTTGAAGCATTCTTAGGATGTCTCCAAAAATAAAAAAAATGCGATAACTTTCAAACCGAGGGGCCTTTTGACCTGATTCTTTTTTTGGAATGCTCTAAATTACATTGAAAATCATCCAAAAAATTTACACCTTCTAGTTCATCAAAATGATGGCTCAATTACATACTCCTATTTTTTTAGCATTTACATGTATCCCAAGGTGATTAAAAACTCTAACCCAGAACACTGATAATGGAATTGTGAGAGTTGAAACCTTTATCTGACCCAAATGGGTATCCAGAAATGAAAACACATGAAATGGAAACTAAGTCTAAGTAATTTTTTTTTGGGTGACACAGGATTGCCCTTATACCTCTGGATGCTCTTGCATTAGACACCCAAGGTAAATTGAAAAGTGACCCTGTCACTTTATGAATGGTAGAGGAAATCCCAAATGGGAAACCTTAGTTGCTGATATCCAAGTTGAGTCCTCAATCGAACGTCCTTTCCACTTGACCAAATACTCTTCATACTACCTATTTCTGGTACTCCTGCCCAAAAAATGATCTAGAATGTTGTCTATCTCCTCCTTCTTAGAAGCAGGAATTGGACATGGCTCTAACATCAGCTCCTAATCTGCACCATCATCATGATACTCTATTAAGTCTACAATGTTGAAAATAGGAGAAATGTGAATACCATCTAGCAACTCCACCTCATATGCATTTCTTGAGTCATGTTTCTTTAGAATTTTGCAAGAGCCAAATTTCTTCATTTTCAGCTTGTTGTAAGTACCGGATGGAAATCTTTCTTTTTGTAAGTGTACCATGACTAGATCCCCTACTTGGAATTCCTTATGTCTTCTCCTTTGATCAGCCCTAGCTTTATCAACCCTAGCTTTATATTGTTGATTCATCTTGGTAATGTGTGCCTGAACCTCCCCATGTAGACGCTTGATATGTTCAACAAATTCTTCAGCTTCAACACTTGTCCTCTCCCCTTGCTCTATCTTCCTCAATTCAAGTGCAGTCCTTGGGTTACTTCCATATACAATTTGGAATGGTGATCTACCAGTACTCCTGTTTACACAGTTATTGTAAGCAAACTTTTCTTGTGGTAGAATCAAATCCCACCCCTTGGGTCTATCCCCAACTAAACATCTTAGCAAATTGCCCAGACTTCTATTTACCACTTCTA
The DNA here is from genome assembly GCA_028749045.1 of Cupressus sempervirens. Classification (NCBI taxonomy): domain Eukaryota; kingdom Viridiplantae; phylum Streptophyta; class Pinopsida; order Cupressales; family Cupressaceae; genus Cupressus; species Cupressus sempervirens. The sequence continues at coordinate 442,082,615 of CM053790.1, read as the reverse complement.
TTTGGCTGTCAGTCTGCGGGTGATGTGTGGAACTAAATTTCAAGTCTGTTCTCAACTTTTTCCACAATGTTCTCGAGAAATACCCCACAAATTTAGTGTCTCTGTCAGAAACTATACTCCTTGGGAGACCATGTAGTCTTACCACCTCTCTAAAAAACAAGTCTGCAATATGGACATCATCATGAGTTTTGTGGCATGGAATGAAATGTTCCATTTTGGAGAACCTATCAACCACCACAAAGACTGAGTCATTACCCCTTTGTGTCCTCGACAATCCAAGAACAAAATACATACTTATGTCTTCCCATGGTTTAGATGGAACAAGAAATGGCTGATATAGTCCAGTATTGTGACTAAATCCCTTGGCAACTTGACAAATCTGACAACTCTGTACAAACTTCTTCACATCTTGTGAAATTCGAGGCCAAAAATAATGTTCTCTAAGAATGGCAATGGTCCTATCTCAACCAAAATGTCCTGCCATCCCTCCACTGTGTTTCTCCTTAATCAAATTTTCCCTCATGGAACTCCTTGGAATGCATAATTGACTACCCTTGAATAACATACCATCCTGAATAAGATAGTCTAACCATTTAATTCTGTCTACAACAACATGCTCTTTACAAGCTTTCCATGCTTAAGCAAAATCAAGATCCTCAGGGTATAAATTTTTGAGTTCATCATACCTAACTACTTCAACCCAGATTACAGTAAGCAACAACTATCTCCTACACAGTGGATCTGTAACCCTATTAGATTTTCCACTTCTATGCTTCAACACAAATGTATAGCTCTGCAAGAACTCTACCCACTTCATATGCCTCTAATTCAATTTACCTTAACTATTTAGGTACTGTAATGCCTGATGATCAGTATACAAAACAAATTTCTTTGGCAACAAGTAATGCCTCTATTTCTTTAAGGCTTGAACTATTGCATAGAACTCTTGATCATAAACAGAATACTTTCTTTTCACATCATTCAAATTTTCACTAAAATATGCAATAGGCTTACCTTCTTGGCTTAATACAACCCCAATAGTGCTGCCACTAGCATCACAATCCACCTGGAACACCTTTCTAAAATTTGGAAGTGCCAACACAAGTTGTTCTATCACCTTCTTCTTCAGCAATTCAAAACTTCTCGCAGCTGCCGCAGTCCATTTGAACTCTTTTCTATCCCCTCTTATTGTGTTAGTCAGGGGTGTACATATGCCACTGAAATTCTTAATGAACTTCCTGTAAAAACTAACTAGACCATGAAATGATCTTACCTTAGTAGCAGACCTTGGATTAGGCCATTCCAAGATGGCTTTTACCTTCTTTGGATCCATTTTAAGACCTTCAGGTGTTATAACAAACCCCAAGTAGAATAACTCCCTTTTCGCAAAGATACACTTCTTCAAATTAATTAACAATTTATCTTCCCTTAACCTTTCAAGGACACTACGAATATGCAATAAATGTTCTTCCAAAGTCTTGCTGAAAATTAAAATATCATCCAAATAGACAATAACAAATTTTTCCAAGAACTTCTTAAGTACCTCATTCATAAGCCGCATGAAGGTGCTTGGGGCGTTAGTTAATCCAAAGGGCATGACTAACCACTCATAAAGACCCTCCTTGGTCTTGAAGGCTATTTTCCACTCATCTCCTTTTCAAATTTGTATCTGGTGATAATGACTCTTGAGATCTATCTTTGTGTAGTACTGAGCTCCACTCAAGCAGTCCATAAGATCATCCATTCTTGGCAAATGAAACCAATACTTGATGGTTATCCTATTTATAGCTCGAGAGTCTGTACACATCCACCACTCTCCATCCTTCTTTGGTGCTAGTACTACAGGTACTACACATGGACTCAGGCTCTCCCGAATCAAGCCCTTTCTCAATAGCTCCTGCACCTATCTATTTAGCTCCTCAATTTCAGTAGGAGTCATCCTATGAGTAGCCTTGTTAGGAAAACTAGCTCCTGCAATTAAATCTATCTGATGACTGATTTTCCTTACTGGTGGCAATCCTTCTAGAACATTATCAGAGATAATATCTCCAAACTCACCTAGTAAATCTAAAACTTCAAGTGGTATTTCACTACTACCTTCTTTATCTTTCCTAGGAATCAAAGCATAGCACATACACTAATGTTTCATGCCATCTAAAAACTTCCTTCCATCAACAAGACAAATCCTAGCACTGCTACATACCTTTTCGCCTTCCTTTTTCATGGGCTTTAGTTTGTGGGGAACTTCATCCTTTGTTAGAGAGTATGTGTTCGCATGACCATCATGTACTGCATGCCTATCAAACTGCCATGGTCTTCACAACAATAGATGGTAAACATCCACTGGAATAACATCACAAAGAAATTCATCATGGTAACTCCCAATTTTGAAATTCACTAAACATTGTTCACTTACCAGGACCTTATTATCATCTTTCACCCAAGCAATTTGATAAGGCTGGGGGTGCTTCTCCCTCTTAAGCTTCAACTTAAAGACCATCTCCTCTGATACCAAGTTATCAGTGCTACCACTGTCAATGATCACATCACAAAATTTATCCTCACATTTGCATCTGGTATGGAATAAACTCCTCCTTTGTCTAGGTCCAATCTCACCACTTAGTAGGACCCTTTCATTTACCAAAGTCTCTCCTCTTTCTGCATCTTCTAAATGTGATGATTGTGCATCCTCATCCACACGAGCAACCATAGCTTGACCCTCAGCTCTCCTATGTCCTTCCTTGTCGTTGAGGACATTCAAAGGCACAATGACCTTCTTCATTGCAATGAAAAAAGGTACCATGAAAGCCTCCTCTTCTTTGTCCATGTACTCTACCTCTTCCTCCCTGATTTCCAAAGTCTTGATCTCAGGAGTAGTTAAAACCCTCATTCCTCTGGTTCCTGCTAGTACCCACATCTTCATTTTTCTTTTGGGTTTCATTTTGACCTCTAGATGACCTACCAGTACCTCTTCCTCCTTGACCATGCCCTCTTTGTCTCCTTTCAAACCTCTTATTTATCTTCTATTAATCTCGTAGGGAAAATTGGTATGCCTCTTCAACACTGGTCATTCTTAACAGACTTAATTCCTTCTGGATGCTAGGTCGCAACACACTTATATAATGAGAAACCTTCTCCTTATTTGTTTCTACATGCCCTACTCTAATCAGAAGTCGGTAAAACTCCTCTATATATTCTTGGACTGAATTTTCTACTTGCTTTAACCAATGCATCTTCTTAAACAAATCAAGCTCGTAGTCAACAGGAATGAATTGCTTCTTCAATTTGTCCACCATATGATGCCACCTTGTGATCTTCTCCTTTCCTCTTCTATTTCTTTCCAATTAAAACTCTTGCCACCAGATTTTGGCATGGCATTTCAGTTTGAGCTTTGCAAACTTAACCCTATCCAGATCCTTGATATCCTCATACTCAAAGTACTCTTCCAGTTCATTGATCTAGTCGATCAACTCATCTAGTTTCAGATTTCTTAAAAATACACCCACATCAATTGTAGGTCTTTTCCCAAACTTAGTAATGGCCCTAAAAAGCCTTTCCTCTGCCTAATTCAGAACTTCCCTATCAAATTACCCTTCTGGTCCAATTTCTTCTTCTTCATTGTCATCCTCACTTTCGTCGCCTGCAGCAACATTTGTTCCTCTATGGAGCTCCTCCTGCAATGCTTGTACCTGCCTTTGGAGGGCTCTAACCTCCTCAAGATTAATAGCTTCGGCCCTTCCATCATGCTCTCTTCATGGAGACATCTTCTTAACTCAAACCCACAACCACACAGTCCTGGTGCAAACTGCCTCACAGTCGATGCTCTGTCTACACACTCAGGAAAACTAGGCTCTGATACCACTTGGTGGGGACACAACCCAAGCACAGAATGGACACAACAGGAAAGGGAAAATTTTATTAACTGTGAAAAAATGATAATACATTCAGTATAGAGAAAATAGAGTTCAAAACATGCCCTAAGGGCTTACAATAGTATAAAACTGGAGATAATTTATCCTTTCAGTACCTCCTCTCAAACTGCACTTCGAACTGCCTTTTACAATGCCATAAATGTTCTTAAATAGACCCTAGAGGGTTAAGGATTAGGAATACATTCTAGAAAGTTCTAGTTGGCATCCACCAACCAAATAGAAGGCTCTAGAAGTCACATTAGAAATCAGCACAAAATTAGAAGAATCAAGAAACGGTAATCGAACTTCTGGGAGGCATAACTTTTGAACCGTAGCTCCGATTGACAAACTGTTTACATTTTCGAAAAGCTCTCAAAGCACTCTATAGACCTATGGAAAAGATTTTCTCTTCCCCCACTTTTTGGACCTATTCATGGTCATTTAATGCCCCTAACCAGACTTTGAAGCATTCTTAATATGTCTCCAAAAACTAAAAAATTGCGATAACTTTCAAACCGTGGGGCCTTTTGACCTAATTCTTTTTTTGGAATGCTCTAAATTAAAATGAAAATCATCCAACCAATTTAAAACTTCTAGTTCACCAAAATGATGGCTCAATTACATACTCCTATTTTTTTGGCATTTACACGTATCCCAAGGTGATTAAAAACTCTAACCCAAAACACTGATAGTTGAACTGTGAGACTTGGAACCTTTATTTGATCCAAATGGGTATCCAAAAATGAAAACACATGAAATGGAAACTAAGTCTAAGTACATTTTTTTTTGGGTGACACAGGATTGCCCTTATACCTCTGGATGCTCCTGCATCAGACACCCAGGGTAAATTGAAAAGTGACCCTGTCACTTTATAAATGGTAGATGAAATCCCAAATGGGAAACCTCAACTGATAATATCCAAGTTGAGTCCTCGATCGGCCATCCTTTCCACTTGATCAAATACTCTTCATACTGCCTATTTTTGGTACTCCTACCCACACGATGATCTAGAATGTCGTCTATCTCCTCCTTCTTAGAAGCAAGAATTGGACATGGCTCTAACATCAGCTCCTCATTTGCACCATCATCATGATACTCTATTAAGTCTGCAATGTTGAAAATAGGAGAAATGTGAATACCATCTGGCAACTCCACCTCATATGCATTTCCTGAGTCATGTTTCTTTAGAATTTTGCAGGGGACAAATTTCTTCATTTTCAGCTTATTGTAAGTACCAGCTGGAAATCTTTCTTTTGGTAAGTGTACCATGACTAGATCCCCTACTTGGAATTCCTTATGTCTTCTCCTTTGATCAGCCCTAGCTTTATACTCTTGATTCATCTTGGTAATGTGTGCCTGAACCTCTCCATGTAGATGCTTGGTATGTTCAGCAAATTCTTCAGCTTCAACACTTGTCCTCTCCCCTTGCTCTATCTTCCTCAATTCTGGTACAGTCCTTGGGCTACTTTCATATACAATTTGGAATGGTGATCTACCAGTACTCCTATTTATAGAGTTATTATAAGCAAACTCTGCTTGTGGTAGAATCAAATCCCACCCCTTGGGTTTATCCCGAACTAAACATCTTAGCAAATTGCCCAGACTTCTGTTCAACACATCTGTTTGGCTGTCAATCTACGAGTGATGTGTGAAACTGGATTTCAAGTCTGTTCTCAACTTTTTTCACAATGTTCTCCAGAAATACCCCACAAATTTAGTGTCTCTATCAGAAACTATACTCCTTGGGAGACCATGTAGTCTTACCACCTCTCTGAAAAACAAGTTTGCAATATGGATAGAATCATGAGTTTTGTGGCATGGAATGAAATGTGCCATTTTGGAGAACCTATCAACCACCAAAAATATTGAGTCATTACCCCTTTGTGTCCTCGGCAATCCAAGAACAAGATCCATAATTATGTCCTCCCATAGTTTTGATGGAACAGCCAATGACTGATATAGTCCAGTATTGTGACTAAATCCCTTGGCAACTTGAGAAATCTGACAACTTTGTAAAAACTTCTTCACATCCTATGAAATCTGAGGCCAGAAATAATGTTCTCTAAGAATGGCAATGGTCTTATCTCGACCAAAATGTCTTGCCATCCTTCCACTGTGTTTCTCCTTAATCAAATTTTTCCTCATTGAAATCCTTGGAATGCATAATTGACTACCCTTGAATAACATAGCATCCTGAATCTGATAGTCTAACCACTTAGTTTTGTCTATAGCAACAGGCTCTTTACAAGCTTTCCATGCTTCAGCAAAATCATGATTCTCAAGGTACAGATTTTTGAGTTCATCAAACCCAACTACTTTAACCTAGATTACTGTAAGCAACAACTATCTCATACTTAGTGCATCTGCAACCCTATTAGATTTTCCACTTCTATGCTTCACCACAAATGTATAGCTCTCTAAGAAGTTTACTCACCTGATATGCCTCTGATTCAATTTATCTTGGCTATTTAGGTACTGTAATGCCTGATGATCAGTATACAAAACAAATTCTTTTGGCAACAAATAATGCCTCCATTTCTTTAAGGCCTGAACTATTGCATAGAACTCTTGATCATAAACATAATACTTTCTTTTTGCATCATTCAATTTTTCACTAAAATATGCAATAGGCTTTTCTTCTTGGCTTAATACAGCCCCAATAGCACTACCACTAGCATCACAATCCACCTAGAACACCTTTCTAAAATTAGGAAGTGCCAACACAGGTTGTTCTATCACCTTCTTCTTCAGCAATTCAAAACTTCTCGTAGATGCCGCAGTCCATTTGAACTCTTTTCTATCCCCTCTTATTGTGTCAGTAAAGGGTGAACATATGCAACTGAAATTCTTAATGAACTTCCTATAAAAACTAACTAGAGCATGAAATGATCTTACCTCAGTAGCAAACCTTGGATTAGGCCATTCCAAGATGGCTTTTACCTTCTCTGGATTCATTTTAAGACCTTCAGGTGATATAACAAACCCCAAGTAAACTAACTCCCTTTTTGCAAAGATACACTTCTTCAAATTAATTAACAGTTTCTCTTCCCTTAACCTTTCAAGAACACTACAAATATGCGATAAATGTTCTTCGAAAGTCTTGCTAAAAATTAAAATATCATTCAAATAGACAATAACGAATTTTCCCAAGAACTTCTTAAGTACCTCATTCATAAGCTGCATGAAGGTGCTTGGGGCATTCGTCAATCCAAAGGGCATGACTAACCACTCATAAAGACCCTCCTTGGTCTTGAAGGCTATTTTCCACTCATCTCCTTCTCAAATCCATATGTAGTGATAACCACTCTTGAGATCTATCTTTGTGAAGTACTGAGCTCCACTCAAGCAGTCCATAAGATCATCCATTCTTGGCAAAGGAAACCGATACTTGATGGTTATCCTGTTTATAGCTCAAGAGTCTGTACGCATCCTCCACTCTCCATCCTTCTTTGGTGCTAGTACTGTAGGTACTATACATGGACTCAAGCTCTCCTGAATCAAGCCCTTTCTTAATAGCTTCTACACCTATCTATTTAGGTCCTCAGTTTCAGTAGGAGTCATCCTGTGAGCAGCCTTGTTAGGAAAATTAGCTCCTAGGATTAAATCTATCTGATGACTGATTTGCCTTATTGGTGGCGATCCTTCTGGAACATTATCAAAGATAATATCTCCAAACTCACCTAGTAAATCTGAAACTTCAAGTGGTATTTCACTACTACCTTCTTTATCTTTCCTAGGAATCAAAGCATGGCACATACACTGATGTTTCATGCCATCTAAAAACTTCCTTCCATCAACAAGACAAATCCTAGCACTGCTACATACCTTTTCGCCTTCCTTTTTCATGGGCTTTAGTTTGTGGCAAACTTCATCCTTTGTTAGAGAGTATGTGTTTGCATGACCATCATGTACTGCATGCCTATCAAACTGCCACAGTCTTCCAAACAATAGTTGGCAAACATCCATTGGAATAACATCATAGAGAACTTCATCATGGTAACTCCCAATTTTGAATTTCACTAAAAATTGTTCACTTACTAGGACCTTATGATCATCTATCACCCAAGAAATCCGATAGGGCTGGGGGTGTTTCTCCCTCTTGAGCTTTAGCTTAGAGATCATCTGCTCTGATACCAAGTTATCAGTGCTACCACTGTCAATGATCACATCACAACATTTATCCTCACATTTGCATCTGGTACGGAATAAAATCCTCCTTTTTTTGGGTTCAATCTCACCACTTAGTAGGATCCTTTCATTTACCAAAGTCTCTCCTCTTTCTGCATCTTTTGAATGTGATGATTGTGCATCCTCATCCACATGAGCAACCCTAGCTTGACCCTTAGCTCTCCTATCTGTCCTTCCTTATCGTTGAGGGAATTCAAAGGCACAATGACCTTCTTTATTGTAGTGGAAATAGGTACCACAAAAGCCTCCTCTTCCTTGTCTATGTCCTCTACCTCTTCCTCTCTAATTTCCAAAGTCTTGATCTTAGGAGCGGTTGAAACCCTCGTTCCTCTAGTTCCTTCTAGTACCCACATCTTCATTTTTCTTTTGGGTTTCATTTTGGCCTCCAAATGACCTACCACTACCTCTTCCTCCTTGACCATGCCCTCTTTGTCTCCCTTCAAACCTCTTATTTAGCTTCTCTTTAACTCCTAGGGAAAACTAGTATGCCTCTTCAATGCTGGTCATTCTTACCAGACTTAATTCCTCCTGGATGCTAGGTCGTAACCCACTGTTATAACAAGCAACCTTCTCCTTATTTGCTTCTGCATGCCCTACTCTAATTAGAAGTTGGTAAAACTCCTCTATATATTCTTGGATTGATTTTTATGCTTGCTTTAACCCATGCATCTTCTTAAACAAATCAAGCTTGTAGTCAACAAGAATGAATTGCTTCTTCAATTTGTCCACCATATGATCCCACCTTGTGATCTTCTCCTTTCCTCTTCTATTTCTTTCCAATTGAACCTCTTGCCACTAGATTTTGGCATGGCCTTTCAGTTTGGGATTTCCAAACTTAACCCTATCTAGATCCCTGATATCCTCATACTCAAAGTACTCTTCCAATTCATTGATCCAGTCGATCATCTCATTTGGTTTCAAATTTCCTAAAAATACACCCACATCAATTGTAGGTCTTTTCCCAAACTTAGTAATGGCCCTAAAAAGCCTTTCCTCTGCCTAATTTAGAACTTCCCCGTCAAATTCCCCTTTTGGTCCAATTTCTTCTTCTTCATTTTTATCCTCACTTTCGTTGCTTGCAGCAACATTTGTTCCTCTACGGAGCTCCTCTGCAATGCTTGTACCTACCTTTGGAGGGCTCTAACCTCCTTAAGATTAATAGCTCTAGCCCTTCCACCATGCTCTCTTCATGGAGACATCTTCTTAACTCAAACCCACAGCCACATAGTCTATGTGCAAACTGCCTCGCAGTCGGTGCTCTATCTACACACTCAGAAAAACTAGGCTCTGATACCACTTGATGGGGACACAAGCCAAGCACATAATGGACACAACAGGAAAGGGAAAATTTTATTAACTATGAGAAAATGATAATAAATTCAGTACAAAGAAAATAGACTTCAAAACATGCCCTAAGGGCTTACAATAGTATAAAACTGGAGATAATTTCTCCTTTCAATACCTCCTCTCAAACTCCACTTCGAACTGCCTTTTACAATGCAAAAAATGTTCTTAAATAGTCCCTGAAGGGTTAAGGATTAGGAATAAATTCTAGAAAGTGGTAGCTAGCATCCACCAAACAAATAGAAGGCTCTAGAGGTCACATTAGAAGTCGGCGCAAAATTAGAAGAATGCAAAAATGGTAACCAAACTTTCAGGAGGCATAACTTTTGAACTATAGCTTCGATTGACAAACTGTTTACATTTCTAGAAATCTCTTGAAGTGCTCTATAGCCCTATGGAAAAGCTTTGCTCTTCCCCAATTTTTTGGCCCTATTCAAGGTCACTTAATGTCCCTAACCTAACTTTGAAGCATTCTTAGAATGTCTCCAAAAATTTAAAAACTGCAATTACTTTCAAACCACGGGGCCTTTTGACTTGATTCTTTTTTTGGAATGCTCTAAATTACAATGAAAATCATCTGACCAATTTACACCTTCTAGTTCACCAAAATGATGGCTCAATTACATACTCCTATTTTTTTGGCATTTATACCTATCCCAAAGTGATTAAAAATTCTAACCCAGAACACTGATAGTGGAACTGTGAGAGTTGGAACCTTTATTTGACCCAAATGGGTATCCACAAATGAAAACACATGAAATAGAAACTAAGTATGAGTAAATTTTTTTTTGGGTGACATAGGATTGCCCTTATACCTCTAGATGCTCCTACATTAGACACCCAGGGTAAATTGAAAAGTGACTCTGTCACTTTATGAATGGTAGAGGAAATCCCACATGGGAAACCTTAGCTGCAAATATCCAAGTTGAGTCCTCAATCGACCGTCCTTTCCACTTAACCAAATACTCTTCATACTACCTATTTTTGGTACTCCTGCTCACACGATGATCTAGAATTTCGTCTATCTCCTTCTTCTTAGAAATAGGAATTGGACATGGCTCTAACATCGGCTCCTCATCTGCACCATCATCATGATACTCTGTTAAGTCTACAATGTTGAAATTAGGAGAAATGTGAATACCATCTTGAAACTCCACCGTATATGCATTTCCTGAGTCATGTTTCTTGAGAATTTTGTAGGGGCCAAATTTCTTCATTTTCAGCTTGTTGTAAGTACCAACTGGAAATCTTTCTTTTGGTAAGTGTACCATGACTAGATCCCCTACTTGGAATTCTTTATGTCTTCTCCTTTGATCAGCCCTACCTTTATACTCTTGATTCATCTTGGTAATGTGTGCTTAAACCTCCCCATGTAGATGCTGTATATGTTCAGCAAATTCTTTAGCTTCAACACTTATCCTCTCCCCTTGCTCTATCTTCCTCAATTCTGGTACAGTCCTTGGGCTACTTCCATATACAATTTAGAATGGTGATCTACCAGTACTCCTATTTATAGAGTTATTGTAAGCAAACTCTACTTGTGGTAGAATCAAATCTCACCCCTTGGGTTTATCCCCAACTAAACATCTCAGCAAATTGCCCAGACTTCTGTTTACCACTTCTATTTGGCCGTCAGTCTACGGGTGATGTGTGGAACTAAATTTCAAGTCTGTTCTCAACTTTTTCCACAATGTTCTTGAGAAATACCCCAAAAATTTAGTGTCTCTGTCAGAAACTATACTCCTTGGGAGACCATGTAGTCTTACCACCTCTCTGAAAAACAAGTTTGCAATATGGACAACATCATGAGTTTTGTGGCATGGAATGAAATGTGCCATTTTGGAGAACCTATCAACCACCACAAATACTGAGTCATTACCCCTTTGTGTCCTCAACAATCCAAGAACAAAATCCATACTTATGTCTTGCCATGGTTTTGATGGAATAGGCAATGGATGATATAGTCCAGTATTGTGACTAAATCCCTTGGCAACTTGACAAATCTGACAACTCTGTACAAAATTCTTCACATCCTGTGAAATATGAGGCCAAAAATAATGTTCTCTAAGAATTGCAATGGTCTTATCTCGACCAAAATGTCCTGCCATCCCTCCACTGTGTTTCTCCTTAATCAGATTTTCCCTCATGGAACTCCTTGGAATGCATAATTGACTGCCCTTGAATAACATACCATCCTAAATCAGATAGTCTAACCACTTAGTTCTGTCTACAACAATAGGCTCTTTACAAGCTTTCCACGCTTCACAAAATTAGGATCCTTAGGGTACAGATTTTTGAGTTCATCAAACCCAACTACTTCAACCTAGATTACTGTAAGCAACAACTTTCTCCTACTTAGTGCATCTGCAACCCTATTAGATTTTCCACTTCTATGCTTCAACACAGATATATAGCTCTGCAAGAATTCTACCCACTTCATATGCCTCTGATTCAATTTACCTTGGCTATTTAGGTACTATAATGCTTGATGATCAGTATACAAAACAAATTCCTTTAGCAACAAATAATGCCTCCATTTCTTTAAGTCCTAAACTATTGCATAGAACTCTTTATCATAAACAAAATACTTTCTTTTCACATCATTCAATTTTTCACTAAAATATGCAATAGGCTTACCTTCTTGGCTTAATACAACCCCAATAGCGCTGCCACTAGCATCACAATCCACCTGGAACACCTTTCTAAAATCTGGAAGTGCCAACGTAGGTTGTTCTGTCACCTTCTTCTTCAGCAATTCAAAACTTCTTGTAGCTACCATAGTCTATTTGAACTCTTTTCTATCCCCTCTTATTGTGTCAGTCAGGGGTGGACATATGCCACTGAAATTCTGAATGAACTTCTTGTAAAAACTAACCAGACCATGAAATGATCTTACCTCAATAGCAGACCTTGGAGTAGGCCATTCCAAGATGGCTTTTACCTTCTCTGGATCCATTTTAAGACCTTCAGGTGATATAACAAACCCCAAGTAGACTAACTCCCTTTTTGCAAAGATACACTTCTTCAAATTAATTAATAATTTCTCTTCCCTTAACCTTTCAAGGACACTATGAATATGCAATAAATGTTCTTCCAAAGTCTTTCTGAAAATTAAAATATCATCCAAATAGATAATAACAAATTTTCCCAAGAACTTCTTAAGTACCTCATTCATAACCCATGCATGTTCTTAAATAAATCAAGCTCATAGTCAACAGGAATGAATTGCTTCTTCAATTTGTCCACCATATGATCCCACCTTGTGATCTTTTCCTTTCCTCTTCTGTTTCTTTCCAATTGAACCTCTTGCCACCAGATTTTGGCATGGCCTTTCAATTTGGCCTTTGCAAACTTAACCCTGTCTGGATCCCTGATATCCTCATACTCAAAGTACTCTTCCAATTCATGTTCAAGTCAATCAACTCAGCTGGTTTCAGATTTCTTGAAAATACACCCACATCAATTGTAGGTCTTTTCCCAAACTTAGTAATGGCCCTAAAAAGCCTTTCCTCTACCTAATTTAGAACTTCCCCATCAAATTCCTCTTCTAGTACAATTTTTTCTTCTTCATTGTCATCCTCAGTTTTGTCGCCTGCAACAACATTTGTTCCTCTACAGAGCTCTTCCTGCAATGCTTGTACCTGCTTTTGGAGGGCTCTAACCTCCTCAAAATTAATAGCTCTGGCCCTTCCACCATGCTCTCTTCATAGAGATATCTTCTTAACTCAAACCCATAACCACACAGTCCTGGTGAAAACTGCATCATAGTCGGCGCTCTGTCTACACACTCAGGGAAACTAGGCTCTGATACCACTTGATGGAGACACAACCCAAGCACAGAATGGAAACAAGAAGAAAGGGAAAATTTTATTAACTGTGAGAAAATTATAATACATTCATTACAGATAAAATAGACTTCAAAACATGCCCTAAGGGCTTACAATAGTATAAAACTGGAGATAATTTCTCCTTTCAATACCTCCTCTCAAACTGCACTTCGAACTGCCTTTTATAATGCCAAAAATGTTCTTAAATAGACCCCAGAGGGTTAAGGATTAGGAATTCATTCTAGAAAGTGCTATTTGGCATCCATCGACCAAATAGAAGGCTCTAGAAGTCACATTAGAAGTTGGCGCAAAATTAGAAGAATCTAGAAACGGTAATCGAACTTCCAAGAGGCATAACTTTTGAACCGTAGCTCTAATTGACGAACTGTTTACATTTTCGAAAAGCTCTCGAAGTTCTCTATAGCCCTATGGACCAGCTTTGCTTGTCCCCCATTTTTTGGCCCTGTTCAAGGTCATTTAATGCCCCTAACCTAACTTTAAAGCATTCTTAGGATGTCCCCAAAAATCAAAAAATTGCGATAACTTTCAAATCGTGGGGCCTTTTGACCTGATTCTTTTTCTGGAATGCTCTAAATGAAAATCATCTAAACAATTTAAACCTTCTAGTTCACCTAAATGATGGCTCAATTACATACTCCTATTTTTCTAGCATTTACACATATCCCAAGGTGATTAAAAATTCTAACCCAAAACACTGATAGTGGAACTGTGAGAGTTGGAACCTTTATTTGACCCAAATGGGTATCCAAAAATGAAAACACATGAAATTAAAAAGAAGTGTAAGTAATTTTTTTTTGGGTGACACAAGAATTCCCTTATACCTCTAGATGCTCTTGCATCAATTTTATTTGTTTCTCATACAACCCTATCTATTTATGGTCATCATGTAGTTGGTGTGCCCACATATGAGAACATGAATGTGCACTTTTCAAGTTCTTGTAAGGCTCAAATTATTAGTCTCTTTGGGTTGAGTTATGTTCATTGGGGTTGGGTTGGGAAACTGTATTGCCTATAGGCACTCATTGTGTGATGAGCATGGGTATGTAGGGTAGACTAGTTGAGGTACTTCTCTCGTAACCCTAGGTCGTGTTCCTGACAAGGTTAACATTAATATGTTTCTAAATAAATGATAACTAAATGAATAAATGGGTAATAAAACTAAGATAATAAAATATGAAATACTTGTACAATTTAATCCAAGGGTATGAGTCTATATAGTTTGATCTGAGGACACAGTGTAATGGCCTCCCAAGGGAGAGTTTTTGCACAATGTTTAGCTTGGGCTCTATGATGCCAAGTGATGTAATCTCCATTAGAGTACCTACATAGTAGACCCATAGAGTGTCTGACCAATACCTATTGTATTGCATTATCTCATGATCTTGGCTTTAGTCCTCTATACTATTTGGCATGAGTGTTAGCCATGGATTACTATTTTGTGTGTGTTTGAGGTCAGATTAGTATCTCCATCATCATGGCAAGAGTCATCCTATAGGTTTCATATGGTTGGGAGGTTTAGCTACCTTTACCATTACTGGTGACAAAACATATAGAGTTGACCTTCCTCCATGTTCAATTCTGGAGCTGGATGTTCGCATGGTTCTCTATATCTTCCAGAGTATGTTTCCATGTGATTTATGTTTTTTTTTTTTGGAGATAGTTGATTTATGCACATATATGTTTACTACAATGTTACTTTTTTTCATGATTACTTAATGCTATGGAGTAGATGGTTAGATGATTAATCTTTTATTTTCATGTCATTTTCATTTCCACACTTTCGAGTGTCTAAGCCTTGATTTATGTATTTTAGGTACACTCTGGTGTTGAGGAATTATTCTAACCATGTTTCCATTTACACTTTTCATGATTGTTGTCATCCTTTTTTGAGCCACAGATGTGTTTCCTTGTGTGAGGAAAGCATTCTTTCATGCTACCCTGACTAGATGCCTGTATGAGAGTATGTTCTCTTGCATGCAACCTAGTGTTTTCTTGTGTGAGAAAGAACTAGATTGTGTGGCTAGGTACTCTCTCATGAGGCCATGAGTATTCTCACAAAAAGGAAAGGTCCCTCATGTGAAGGAGGGTTAACTCATGTGAAGGAGAGTTTCCTTGCACAATAGTGAATTTCCTCGCACAGATCATGGTACTTGCTCACACAAGAAAGTATTTCCTCACACAAGTCTAGATTTTTTACTTCCCCATGTGGAAGATAAGGAGCATTTTTGTGCATCGTCAAGAAGTGTGTTTGAGTGTTTCAGACACCTTATTAGATTGTGTACCTTCCTAGGTTTTGATAGTTTAGAGATTAAGGGTTTCAATAGATCTAAAGATGAAGATAAGATAGTATGAAATTATTTGAAAACCTTGACACCACCATTCAAGAAAATAATGCAAGTGATTGAACTAGTGATACCATTCACTAAGAAGTTTACTAGAGAGATTCTATTTGGAAGACTAGAAGCAATAAAAGAAAGCTTGAAAAAATCTAGAGAATTATTGAGAGTGAAAATAGTTTTTAGTGCATTAAGTGTTCATCCTTTTTCATCAAGATGTGCATGTACTAGTGGACACTATGCTAGAAGTGTAGATCCATATCTGAGGAGGATAGAATGATTGAAGAAAGATTTTCCCTTATTGTAAGAAGAATGCCAGATAGTAAGAGAATTTTTAAATGTTGGAATTGCTATGAATTTGGTCATTATGCTTCTAAATGTCCTAAAAGAGAGAAAAAGTATAAAAAGTAATTTCAGTTCTAGAAGGCCTAGAGATTATTTGTATACAAATAAAGATGATGAGTCTAAAGAAAGAGTTCAGAATGAAAGTAATGATGAATTAGGATTTGTAGCTATAAAAGAAGAAGGTCCTAACAAATAAGTTAGAGAAGAGAAAGCCCTAGTTTTTCAAGTTGAAAAGAGAACTTATTGGATTATATATTATGTCATATGAGTGGAGACATGAATATGTTTGTTAATTTTAGTAATCATTATTGAGGAATTGTCAAAGTTTGTAAAAATACAATTTGTCATATCAAGAGAATATGATCTATTACTCTTGATAGAAAGACAAACATTGATGATGTCTATATTATTAATGGATTAAATCATAACCTATTGCATGTTGGATAGTTATTTGATAATGATTAACGACTATAATTCATAGAGAAGGCATGCAATATCACTAGAATGATGTGGGTAGCATTACTTAAAGAAAATTTTGAGGCATTTAAAAAGCTCAAGATGTTAAAGAACAAAGTTGAGAATGAGTCACAAGTAAAAATAAAATGTTTAAGATTAGATAGAGGTGTATAATTTACCTCAAGAGAGTTTAAAACCTTTTTTGAATTAAATGGCATTAGATAGAGCCATCAACACCTAAGATTTTGAGAAAAATAGGACTATTGAAAGAAGAAATAGGTTTATAATAGAAGCAAAAAGAGCCATGATATTTGAGAATGATGTATCCAAGACATTTTAGAGAGAAAAAATCAATACAAAAGTATACACAATGAATAAAGTGTAGATAAGAAAAGTTACAAACAAGACTCCCTATGAATTATGGTTTGGGCATGCACCCTTAGTGATATATTTCAGATTTTTTGGAAGTAAGTGTTATAGAAAGAGAGAGATGATATTGGTAAGTTTTATGCAAGAAGAAATGATGGATTTTCTTTTCTTATTCATTGAAAATAAAATCTTATAGATGTTTTAATCAAATAACTAAGACTATTAGTGAGTGTACAAATATAGAAGTGGACGAAAAGTTTAGAGTTAAAGAGAGAATGTTGGACTATAATTCTAATGAAGAAGAAGATAATCCTAAACCTATTATAGGAAATATTGAAATTTTCATTGAGGCTAATAATAATTAGAAAAATGATGTTTAAATTTTTGAACAAAGAGAAGAACCAAGATCTGAACTTAGAGAAGAAGTTATAATTGAAATAATGACACCTACACCAAATATGAATTTGATAAAGATTCACCTTGCTAATCATATTATTGGAAGAAAATAAAAATGAGTTATGATAAGAAAATAAAGATCATGAATAATTATGTTTGATTTCTCATGTTGAACTAAAGAATGGAGATGAGGCATGGAAGGATGGTCACTAGATTCAATTAATCAAGGAAGAACTACATTAGTTTATGAAGAATGATATATGGGAATTGGTTCCTAGAGCTTAAGGAAAGAATGTTTTAGGAACTAAATGGGTTTTCAAAAACAAGATAAATTAAAAAAGTGAGATTATGAGGAATAAAGCAATATTAGTATGCAAAGGATATTCATAGCAAGAAGGCATAAATTATGAAGCAACATGTATCCTTGTTGCTAGACTTGAAGCAGTAAGAATATTCTTGACTTATGCAACAAGTAAGAAATTCAAAGTGTATTAGATGGATGTAAAGCCAAAATTTCTAAATGGAGAACTTGAAGAAGAAGTCTACACTGAGCAGCCTAAAGGATTTCCTTTGAAAGAAGAAAAGGATATGGTATGCATATTAAAGAAAAAATTGTATGGTCTAAAGAAGGTACCTATAACCTAATATACAATACTGGACAAATATTTGAAGGATTTGTTAGAGGTATGACAAATAGAAATTTATATTTGAAAGAAATTGAGAATAGATGGTTGGTTATTGTTATATTTTTGGATGACATAATCTTTGGAGGAAATGATGAAGTAAGTGACAAATTTGTTGATGAAATGAAGAATGAGTTTGAGATAAAAATTATTGGTGAGATGAAATATTTCTTAGGTCTACAGATTGTGAAAAATAGTGATGGTATCTTCCTATCACAAACTAAGTATTTGAACAACTTAGTAAAAATATTTTGATGCAAGAGCATCCTAGGTTTCCTTGTAATCCTACAATTTTGTTCATTTTTTCAGTTGTTACCAAGTCCTTAAGTTGATGCAGAGTCTTTGGTTGTCGATTGATCCTATTGTTGCCAAGCAATTCCTTTGGTTGTCAAGCTTCTTTGGGTGCCAAGTGATTCCTTTGGTTGCCGAGCTTCTTTGGGTATTGAGTGATCCTTTGGGTGCCGACCGATTCCTTTGGTTGTCAAGTGATTTCTTTGGGTACCAAGTTTTGAGTTGTTGCTGAGTGATTCCTTTGGATGCTGAATGCTAGTTTTTGAAAAACTTTTGCTTGTCGAGTTATCTGTGTCTGGTTCTAGTTTGGGCCAATTTTGCTTGTATTTAATTTGGTATAGGTATTTAATACTTTATGTGGGCCAACTTGTGGCTTTTCTATGTTCTAGAATATTTTGTAAGCCATTATGGTAAGTATTTAAGGAAGTCTAGGATGGAGCTTTTAGAGAATTTTTTGGGGAAGAGAGGATGGGAGTGTAGAAATAGGGAGTGCCAATTTGCTACTAGATCTTGGAATTGAAAGTATTTGTATATGGCCATAACCTAGAAGGCCTTACAGTTGGGCATGTATTTTGATCTTTTGGAAAATCTATAAAAAATATTTTGTTCTTCCCTCCCTGATGTTGTTCTTGTGTATTGTTTCCACTATGTTGACTCTTGCAGGTTGGATTGGATAGCTGGGTATTAGTTTTCCATACTCTTTCTTGTGTTAGGTGGTATTAGAGCTTGAGGTTCATCCTTGTAGAGATTGGATCATGTATAACCCTAATTTGGATTTAGTTATAGTGTGGAAGATCTATGAATTTGACCTATAACTTGCAAAGGGTTATGATCTTGCACAAACTTGATTTGCAAAGATGGTTCATGGCAGATGAAATGTTGATAATGCTATATTGCATCAATTGAGACAAATTGTAGCTAGATTAGATGCTATGGAGACAGCCTAGAGAAGAGGAGCACATCTTGATGATGTAAGTGATGATGAAGTAGTAGTACCAAACCCTAATCCAGAACATGAAGAATACTAAGATGAAGAAAGGTTGTGGAGAGTGTTGCCTAGGGATAATTCAAAGCTTGCTATAGAAGTTGTTACTTATGATGGAAAATTGGATACCAATGTTGTGTTATATTGATCTTTAATATGGAGAATTTTTTTGAGTACGAGAACATTCCTAATAATAGGAAGGTGAAAATTTTAGTTACAAGGTTGAAAGGTCATGCTTCACTATGGTGGGAGCATTTGCAAACTAATAGACAAAGTAGAGGAAAGGAGAAGATCAAAACTCGGCAAAAGATGGTAAGCAAGGTAAAAAAAAAATTCCTTCCCGCTGATTATCAAGTTAGCTTGTTGAGAAATATGCAAAATTTGAGACAAAAGGACATGATTGTGAAAGAGTATACCGAGGAATTCTATAGATTGGACATCAGATCTAGACATGTGGATGATGAAGTTGAGAAAATTGCGAGGTACATAAATGGATTGAGATCTAGAATTCAAGGTGAAATAAGTTCTATGAAATTGGAAAGTGTGGAAGAAGCATACCAATATGACTTGAAGGCTAAGGAGATCTTGAAAAAGAAGCATGCCCAAAGACAAAGAGGTAGATGTGGTAGATTCTAGAGAGGAAGAGGTAGATCTTAAGGTGAAGGTGGAAAATCTAATAGTGTTATATAGGACAAAGGTAAATCTAAGTGGAAGAATGATGACAAAGGCAAGAATGAATGGAAAAGTGGTAATTCTTACCGAGGAGGTACTAATTCTTTCTAGGGAAGAGGTAATTTTTATTCTAGAGGTCAATAGCATAGTAATTGTTTCAAGTGTGGTAAAGAGGGACACAGATCTTTTGAATGCAGATCTTTTGAAAGTGGGAAAGGTAATAGAAATGTTTCTATTCAAGGAGATGATGAGGGTTCACCAAGTGGACCTGAGATTGGAGAAAATTTGATAGTGAGAAGAACCTTATGTAATAAGGGAAGTGATGAGGAACCTATCCTTAGAAGAAGTCTTTTCAAGACCAAATATAAGATGGCTAGAAAATGTTGCAAGGTGATCATTGATAGTGGGAGTTCAACAAATTTAGCATTGGAAGAGTTGGTTACAAAATTGTAGTTTCAAAGGCTAAAACATCCCAAACCCCGTCATGTTTCATGGATCAAAGATGAACATAAAATATTGGTAAGTGAGCAATGCCTTGTAAAATTCAAGATTGGACATTACTTTGATGAAGTTTTGTATGATATTATGCCCATGGATTTTTGTCATATTTCATTGGGTAGACCTTGGTAATATGATAGATATGTTGTGCATGACGGAAGATTGAATCAATATACTCTTTAGGTAAATGGGAAGAACTACATATTGTTGCCTTTGATTGAAAGTCTAGATGAGGTCAGTTGTACTGCAATAAAAGTTTGTATGATTAATGGAAAAAAAATTGAAAAAGAAATGAAAAAAATCAAGTCTATTGTTATAATCTCAAGGAGACTGAGTTGTGTCAATAGTAGTCGAGTGCCAAAAAATGGTGCTAACAAGGTATCAGTTAGTGCTAACTGAGTGACAACTGGTGGTATTGACCGAGCACCATAAGAAATTACAGAATTGTTGAATGAGTATAAAGAGATTTTTGCAGTTGATATACTTGATGGTTTACCTCCAATGAAAGTATAAGTAATTGTATGGATCTAATTCTTGGAGCAATTTTGCTTAAAAAAGAACCATATAGATTGTCACCTACAAAGAATGAAGAACTTAACAGACAAGTGCATGAGGAGTTGTAGAAAGGTTTGATCAAAGAAAGTTTAAGCCCATGTGTTATACCTACTATATTAGCAACTAAAATGAATGGAGAATGGAGAATGTGTACTGATTCTAGAGCTATTAAAAAAATCATAGTGAAATATAGGTTTCCTAAGCTGAGGATGGATGACATAATGGATTGTTTGAGTGGAGAAAAGTATTTTACCAAGATTTATTTGAAGAGTGGCTATCATTAGATCTAAACCAAAGAAGGTGATGAATGGAAGACTATTTTAAAGACAAAAGATGGCTTGTGTGAATGGTTAGTTATGCCTTTTGGTTTGACTAATGCACCTAGTACTTTCATGAGGTTGATGAATGAAGTTCTAAATTTTTTTTTGGGTATGTTTGTGATTTTTTATTTGGATGATATTATGATATTCAGTAAGAATAAGGAAGAACATATTGAGCATATTAGACAAGTATTGCAGAGGTTGAAGGAGGAAAAGTTGTTGATTAATCTAAAAAAGTGTTCTTCTATGCATAAGGAGATTGTATATTTGGGATTTGTGATTTCAGCTGATGGTTTGAGAATGGATCCAGAGAAGGTGAAAGAAATTTTGGAATAGCCTACACCTAAGAATGTGGGTGAGTTAAGATCATTTCATGGTTTGGCTACTTTCTACAGAAAGTTCATAAGAAATTTCATTTCTATTTGTAATGCTATGACTGAGACAATGAGAGGAGATAAAAAGGAATTCAAGTGGACACATGGAGCTGATAATAGTTTTGAGACTTTGAAACAAAAGATTGTTGAATTACTTGTATTGGCTTTGCCTAATTTCAATAAGGTATTTCAAGTGGAATATGATGCAAGTGGTAATGTAATAGGATCTATACTAAGTCAAGAAGGTAAACCTATTACTTTCTTTAGTGAGAAGTTGAATGATGCTAAAAGGAAATATTCTATGTATGATCAAAATTTTTATGCTATTGTCCAAGCTTTGAAGAAGTGGAGACATTATTTGATTCCTAAGGAGTTTGTGCTATATACTGATCATAAAGCTTTACAATACTTGGGAAGTCAATATAAATTGAATCAGAGACATATGAAGTGGGTTGAATATTTACAAAATTTTACATTTGTGATCAAACATAAGGGTGGAGTTACTAACAGAGTTGCTAATGCATTGATTAGAAGACATTCTTTGTTGACTGAAATGAAGGTTGAAGTTCTTGGTTTTGATGGCATGAAATAATTGTATGATGTTGATCCTAATTTTTCTGAGGCACGGAGAGAGTGTAGAGCACCAAATCTGACAAATCACATTAGTAAGTATGATGAATATTTCATTCAAGAAGGTATTTTGTTCAAAGGCATTGAGTTGTGTATTCCTAGAAGTTCTATGAGGTTGAATCTGATTAAAGAAAAGCACAGTGGTGGATTGGCTGGACATTTTGGAATTAATAAGACATTGAGTTTGCTAAAAGAGAAGTATTATTGGCCACAAATGTATAAGGATGTTCAAAAAATTGTAAAGGGTTGTGGGTTTTTTCAAGTTGCAAAAGGAGTAAGTCAAAATACTGGTTTGTATACACCTATTACTATTCCTGAGAAACCTTGGAGTGACATCAATATGGATTTTGTTCTTGGATTACCTGACACGGTGAAGGGGTATGATTCTATATTTTTTGTGTTGGATATATTTTCTAAGATGGCTCATTGCATACCATGTAAGAAGACATCAAATGCTAAGCATGTTGCTGAACTTATCTTTAAAGAGATTGTGAGATTGCATGGATTACCAAGAAGTAGTAGTTCTGATAGAGATAGTAAGTTTGTTGGTTATTTTTGGAAGACTTTGTAGAAGAATATGGGTATTGAGTTAAATTTCAGTTCTACATTCCATCTGCAAATAGATGGATAGACTGTCATGTCCCGTTTTCAAATAATTAAAAAATAATAATCTTTGCTAAGGCAGGCAGGCCCAAGAAAGTGAAGTTTCGGAAAAAGGGGGTTAATCTTTGGAAACTTTTGGACTAATAAATGAAAATTATTATTAAAATATGTTTCATTAACCTCTCTTGGAAGTGAGTTACAGTTATGCCCTCTTTTAAGGGGTTTGGAGGCATTTTGGGGGGATTCCAGAACTTGATTTTTGCTCATTCTTTGTTATTCTTCAGAGGATGCCAAACCTGTGGAGAAGGAGACCCAAGAACGGGAGTTTGCAGGTTTTTAGGGAGACCCAAGAATGAGATTTTTTAGGTTTCCAAGAAGGCTAAGGAAAAGAGTTTGAAGCCATTCCATGTGCATGCTCATATAGAGTTTGCCTTTGTGCTGAACAATGCAGATTTGTGGGTTTTCGGGTGTGTTTTTTTGTATGAGTTTGGTGTTTTCAGTTGAGTATTTCATATCAGTTTGGGTTGCTGCTGTATTTCAGAATTTAAGGTGTTAAAATAGAGCTGAATATATGTATTGGGACGTGATTAAACTTTTGAGATAGATTATTAGTGTTTTTGTGGTGTTTTCGGGCATTTTTGTGTTAATTTCGGGAGCCCGATGAGCATAGTTTTTGTCCTACATTTGAGAACTATTGTGTAAAGGCTATACGGATCTGGAAATGTCATTTTGTAGGCTGTTATGATGCTAAAATTTCTATAAAAATGTCCACTTTCAGATTTATTAATAATAGGTGAAGCTGTGAAGCTTTTGGCACAATTTCTAGCATACCCGATTTTGGGTTTCTTGATAAATTTGGTGGATCTTTGTGATATTAGTTGTTTGATCTTGAAAATCTGATTAGAGGTTGGAAATATCATAAAAAATCAGAAAAGAGATATTTAAATGGTATCAGAGCCATGATCTTACCAGCCTGAGGGTTTGTAGCAGTTTGCATGTCAGTTTTGACAACTACCCAGATCTTGCATTTCAGTTTTGAGAACTACCCAAATCTTGCATGTCATAATTTATGGTTGCATGTTGCTTCTAATTAGCTGCATGTCAAAATTTATGGTTGCATGCTACTTCTAATCATTTTCATGTTAGTTCTTGGTGAATTTGGTGGTTGTAGAAGTTTGCATGTCAGTTTTGACAACTACCCAGATCTTGCATGTCAATTTTGACAACAACCCAGATCTTCCATGTCAGTTTTGACAACTACCCAGATCTTGCATGTCATAATTTATGATTGCATGTTGCTTCTAATCAGCTGCATGTCAAAATTTATGGTTGCATGCTACTTCTAATCATTTGCATGTTAGTTCTTGGTGAATTTGGTGGTTGCATGTTGCTTCTAATCAGTTGCATGTCAAAATCTATGGTTGCATGCTACTTCTAATAATTTGCATGTTAGTTCTTGGTGTCTGAAGAAGTTATATCCTATTGGGGTTACACTCTACTTTATCCAAAATGGACAGGTATAGCACAGAGTCTCAGAGGACACGATCTTGGACAATTGATATCCAGAGTCAAAATAGTAGAAATGATGGTTATTTAGACATTCGAGATAAACTTATGAAAATAAGCCATGACATGTCTGAACAGTTGGTTGAGCACCACCGTATAATGAATGACATGTTGTCCGACCCAAATAAGGTGGATAAGTTGACTGAATTTCTATTTGGCAAATATTCTCACAGGACAGATGACACAATTCCTAAGAACTTGCATGAGGAGTTTGAGAAACTAACTGATAGCCAGGTAGAGGTCTCAGATTCTACTCTACCACAGGAGGTGGTGGGAAATGAAATTATGTAGATTGATAGTAATGGTCAACTTGATACTCAAATTGAGACAATTGTTTACAGGTCGTCAAAGGGTGATGCCACAGGTATTCAGGATGGTATAGTTACAACAGGCAGTGACTACAGTGTAGTGGGTTCAGATGATGATTATGAGGATGTTGTTGTGTAGGATGGTGAGATACCTGGTAGAGATGAGCAGACATTGAGCATTCATGAATTTGCTGAGAAAGAGTACCAGGCACAATTAGATGCTTCATCACATGAGGTTGAGGCTGGTAGTACTTCACATGATTTGTCCAGCCAGCTGAAGGTGAACAAAGATAGTATTGTGACTTCATTATCTCATCATGATAGGTATGTGGAGTTGGTATTGGTCATATTACTCAGGTGAGGAGTTTTCTTGAGTTACTAGTTGATTCTAGTTTACGGATATGGACTCGAGATTGTTATATTGGCATTTGGGATTCAGTTGACTGGAGATCTTTAACACTTTTTGGTAGCAATGTTTGTTTGGGTGCTATCATGAATTTGATTAGCAGATTACACAGTGTTGTCTTTTCTTGTGCCAGTATCTTGTTTGATGTTGGTATTAGTTTTTATACACCGATGTTGTGCTTTGTTCATATATCCAGTCGACCATACTTGTTGGAATGTGTTGATGATATTTCATATTTGGCAGTGTGTATAGATGATTTCCAGGATC
Source organism: Cupressus sempervirens (assembly GCA_028749045.1). Lineage (NCBI taxonomy): Eukaryota > Viridiplantae > Streptophyta > Pinopsida > Cupressales > Cupressaceae > Cupressus > Cupressus sempervirens. Next base: position 442,057,264 of record CM053790.1, on the reverse strand, counting down.
ATATTGGCATTGATGACATCCAGGAGGATGCAGTGGGTAGTTTTGAAGACTTAGTTTCCTTGGGTATAGAGGAGTTGGATAGCAATGCTAATGTTTTTGATACTCCGTATGTTGATATGAGTTTTAGATTTGATTCACAGGATATGGATGGTAATACTCTAGAGACTAGTAACTTTGAGGATACTCCTTTAAATAGTGCATCAGAGGAGGTTTGTAGGAGACAATCAAGCCAGTGCCATCATATGTCTAATTAGTTGAGAGTTAGTGACAGAGACATTGCTATCACTTGCCAGCATTTTGATGCTACTTGTCAGTTGTTAGCAGTTTATGGATGGGGTTCTTCTACTAGTGATGAGCAGGGAGGCAGTTATCTTTCCTTCACAGAGTTCCACTCTTTATGGGAGGCTATCCAGATTCTAAGACAGGATTATATGTAGTTGGTAGTCGACAGAGATTATCTTATGAATTGGGGCAGTACAGCATATGATGCATTTTTGGCCAAGGAAGATGAGGTGAGTGAGCTTACTGAGCAGCTTGAGGTGACTTATGAGATTCTTGAGAGTACACGGTTGGCTTTCAAGGAGTCACAATTTCATTTGGCTAAGGTGACCATGGAGTTAGAGCGACTACAATCTTTACTTGATTCTATATAGTCACAAGCTATGGTGTTTGGTGATCTGAGGATGTCCATGGCCGAGATTGTCAGAGACAATGGATATGGGGATGCATCCATTCTTGATACTAACATTGGCATATTAGGTTCATTCCCACTAGAGTCAGGTTCAGTTGAGTTGGGTGTTGTAGCAGATTGTTGTATTCCTGACATGGAGGTGGCCTCTAGTACTGATGGCATGGAGACTAGAGATGTATCAAAGATCATGTGTGATGTTGGTGAGTCGACAGTTGGCATGGTTTCTACTAGTAATACTACTCCCTTGGTGATATCTTCGGAGGTAGTAGTCAGTTCCAACATGGTTTCTAATTAATTGTAGTTAGTTTCATCTAGATTACAGTCTGAGCCACTAACTGAGATTGGCACATTCTATCAGCATTACACTGTGAGGTACGCTCATCAATTTACCTTTGATGACCATGTTGATGAGATTATGATACAGAGATGTACTTTGGTTCCTAGTGCTTATCATCAGTTATGGAATAGTTTGATGCCTCGGGATGAGAGTTGTGATGGGCACAACATGGCGATAGGTCCTGCAATTGATAGCTTGATAATACATGACTTAGAGTAGGATTTTTGGAGTGATGCTTCAACAGCTGTTGTTATTGATTCTACTCCTTTGGCTATGACATCTCCTGACTTAGCTAGTGATCAGTCACAGTGGGTTGTATCACTTGTTCATGGTGAGCTGTTGACTGAGGTTGGTTTTTTTAATCAACATTATATTGCAGGGTATGTACATCAGTTAGCAATTGATCCTTGCGTTGAGGAGTTGATGGCAGGAAAATTTGGTTTGGGTTCCATTTCTTGTTGTTTATCTTGTGAGGGCTTTTCACCATCAGGGGTGCATGGGAGTTATGGTTATGAGATAGTGGCCGATGATCTACAGAGTTGTGTTGACTACAGGAGTTGTACAATGTGTGGATTCTCCATACTTGGTATAGTTTCATTTGAGAGCATTCACCATTGTTGCAGAGTTGGATTGTACATTCCCTATAGGCCAGTGGGATGCTTTGATGGTATTTATTGTGTTGGCAGTTTGATTTGTCCACTTTACTTGGGTTCTAATGTTTTAAGAGTTTGTGTCTCATGGATTTCTGATTGTGGTAGTGGTGATTTTGGAGTTTGGTTGAGCTGTAATTGTCAGTTTGATTATGGATTCCTCTTGGTCATATTGCAGAGGATATTGCAGGAGCCTATGTTATTTGGCAGTAGTATAGTTTATGACTACATTTGGGATCCAGGTGGATTGATTAGTTTATTGTTCAGCCATTGCTTGAGGACAAGCAATATTTGGGAGGGGAGGACTTGTCATGTCCCCTTTTCAAATAATTAAAAAATAATAATCTTTGCTAAGGCAGGCAGGCCCAAGAAAGTGAAGTTTCGGAAAAAGGGGGTTAATCTTTGGAAACCGTTGGACTAATAAATGAAAATTATTATTAAAATATGTTTCATTAACCTCTCTTGGATGTGAGTTACAGTTATGCCCTCTTTTAATGGGTTTGGAGGCATTTTGGGGGGATTCCAGAACTTGATTTTTGCTCATTCTTTGTTATTCTTCAGAGGCTGCCAAACCTGTGGAGAAGGAGACCCAAGAACAAGAGTTTGCACGTTTCCAGGGAGACCCAAGAATTAGAGTTTTTAGGTTTCCAAGAAGGCTAAGGATGGGAGTTTGAAGCCATTCCATGTGCATGCTCATACAGAGTTTGCCTTTGTGCTGAACAGTGCAGATTTGTGGGTTTTCGGGTGTGTTTTTTGTATGAGTTTGGTGTTTTCAGTTGAGTATTTCATATCAGTTTTGGTTGCTGCTGTATTTCAGAATTTAAGGTGTTAAAATAGAGCTGAATATATGTATTGGGATGTGATTAAACTTCTGAGATAGATTATTAGTGTTTTTGTGGTGTTTCCGGGCATTTTTGTGTTAATTTCGAGAGCCCGATGAGCATAGTTTTTGTCCTACATTTGAGAACTATTGTGTAAAGGCTATACGGATCTGAAAATTTCATTTTTTAGGCTGTTATGCTGCTGAAATTTTTGTAAAAATTTCCACTTTTAGATTTATTAATAATAGGTGAAGCTGTGAAGCTTTTGGCACAATTTCTGGCATACCCGATTTGGGGTTTCTTGAGAAATTTGGTGGATCTTTGTGATATTAGTTGTTTGATCTTGAAAATATGATTAGAGGTTGGAAATATCATACAAAATTAGAAAAGGGAAATTTCATAGACAAAGGTTTTGAATAGAATCTTGGGTAATTTGGTAAGATGTTTAGTAGGAGACAAGCCAAGTAATGGGAAATGGTATTGTCACAAGCTGAGTTTGCATATAATAATTTCATGAATAGTAGTATAGGGAAGATACCTTTTGAGATTGTTACTAGAATATAGCCTAGAGAAGTATCAGATTTGAGGGATGTTGTTGGTGAAGACAAAAGAAGTGCTACAAGGGAAGCATTTGCTGATATCATGGAGTGTTTGCATAAGGAAGTGAAGTTGAGGTTAGAAAAAAGTAATTGGAAGTATAAGGAGAATGCTGATAAGTCTAGAAGACATCATGATTTTGAAGTTGGTGATGAGGTGATGGTTAATTTAAAGAAAGGAAGATTTCTTGCTGGTACATGTAGTAAGTTACAGATGAAGAAATTTAGACCTTGTAAAATCTTGAAGAATTTTGATAGTGGTAGTGCTTATGAGGTTGAATTAATTGATGACATGTATATATCTCCTATATTCAATGTTGTTGATATATATAAGTATCATGAGTCAGATGATGAAGTTGTTGTACCTGATGATTACCCTAAGAAGTAGATTGAAGAAGTTTAATAGATATTGAATCAGAGAGTTGGAAAGAGTACAAGAGGAAAATATTACTATGAATATTTGGTGAAGTGGAAGAATAGACTAGTTGAAGATGCTACATAGATTTCTTAATCTGAGTTGGATGCAGCTCAGGATGTGACACTTGCATGATTCAGGAGAATCATTTTCTCAACCCTAGTTGTCTGATGTAGAAGAATCCTAGGTTTCCTTGTAATCCTGCAGTTTTGTTCATTCTATTAATTTTTGCCAAGTTTTTAAGTTGATGCTGAGTTTTTGGTTACCTAGTGATCCTTTGGGTGCTGAGGGATTCCTTTGGTTGCCAAGCTTCTTTTGGTGCCAAGTGATTCCTTTGGTTGCTAAGCTTCTTTGGGTGCCAAGTGATCCTTTGGGTATCGAGCAATTCCTTTGGTTGCTAAGATTCTTTGGTTATTGAGTGATTTCTTTGGTTTCCAAGTTTGGAGTTGCTACCAAGTGATTCCTTTGGACGTCGAGTGCTAGTTTTTGAAATTTTTTTGCTCGCTGAATTATCTATATCTAGTTCCAGTTTGGGCCAACTTTGCTCATATTTAATTTGGTATAGGTAGTTAATATTTGTTGTGGGCCAAATTGTGGATTTTCTATGTACTAGAATCTTTCTGTAGGACATTTTGGTAAGGAATTCTAGGACTGAGCTTTTAGAGAATTTTTTGGGGAAGAGAGGATGGAAGTGCAGAAATAGGGAGTGCAAATTTGCTACTAGATCTTGAAATTGAATGTATTTGTATCTAGCCATAACCCAAAAGGCCTTAGAGGTAGGCATGTATGTTGATCTTTTGACAATTCTATAAAAAATATTTTTTTTCTTCCCTCCTTGGTATTGTTCTTGTGTATTGTTTCTGCTGTGTTGACTCTTGCAGGTTGGATTGGATAGCTGGGTGTGCCTTTGGCCCTAGTTTTTCCTACTCTTCCTTGCATCATATTTGGCTTGGAAAATTGTAAACATGTTGGTATGCCTATGATAATTGGTCACAAGTTATCTAGCAAACATAAGACACCTATAGCTTATAAGAAGAAGTATTGATCTATGATTGGAGGTTTGTAATATCTGACTCACACTAGACTACAAATAGAAAATGTAGTTGGCATAGTAGAAAGATTTCAAGAATATCCTAAAATAACACATTATGTAGCAGTGAAGAGGATATTCAAATATTTAAAGGGTACACCTAAGTTTGGTTAATGACATGACGGATCAAGTGATTTTACTTTGTGTATGTAGATTGATTTGGATTGGGTAGGTAGTATAGATGACAAAAAGAGCACCAATGGTGGAGAATTTTTCTTGGAGGATGATTAGTTTCTTGTCTAAGAAAGAAATAGGGCTATGTATAATGGAAGAAAAGTACATAGCAACAACAAAAAAAATTCAATCATATTATGTGGATGAAGCAAATGCTAAAGGACATTGGGATAGATTTTTCAGAACTTGTTATCATGCATTATGATAACACAAGTACAATAAGTATACCTAAGAATCTTGTGTTGCATTGCAATTCTAAGTATATATCTATTAAGTATCATGCTTTTAGAGATAAATTTGTAGAGAAAGAGATCAGATTAGAGTATATGAATACAAAAGAGAATATTGTAGATATATTTACCAAGCCTTTCCCTAAAGATACACTTTACTATTTGTGAGGCATGGTTGGGGTTATGCCTCTACCTACTTCTATATAGATGATGCAAGAAGTGCATCAATCCAGTGGTACAAAGAATTATTATTTATTTGGATTGAATGTTGATGCTTCCTATATGGGGGAGTATCAAAGATGACTAGAGTCATCAAGGAATCTTGGTAGTTTTTATAGAATAATGGCTTTGGACACTTGAACTAGTTAAAGACTTAGAGTAGATGATTGACATAATGAAGCCTTTGTCATTGATGTTAATAGGGGAGATGATCAAATGAAAAACATATTCTACTAGTATGTGGGAGAAGTATGTCTAGGGGAGAACTGTTCATGAATAGATTGACATCAATAGGTAGAAACCTTGAGTTATATCAATGGGGGATAAGTGTGAAAATGATTACAATCCATGTAAGATAGATAAAAAAAGGGAGTTGTTCTTGGAGCTAGAGTGTAAACAACTGATGTTGATCCTAAGAGTAAGAAATTGCAGACAGAACAATGTTCTTGTGAGTTTCAAATTTGATTGAAGAGGATATGAAAACAAGAAAACATTGTCAGAAACAACAATAGGAGATTTTGATATGGTATTATTAGAGCTTAGATAATTTTCATTTATGTTGTTATCAATTCCAATGAGGGAGATTGTTAGAATTAATACTCATGGTATTCCTTTGAGGGAGTATCCTAAGCATTGGATAGATAGATAACATAGTTGACGTGTTGCATTCATGATTTTTTTTTGTTATTGATGACTTCATAGTATTGTTTTTTGTGAAGACTAACATAGTAGTAGATAGAGAACAAAACTATACAGATTGTGTTAAGGATAAGATAAAGTGCATTTGAAGATATATTCTACATTATTTCCTAGTTCTATTGAGAAGAGCACCTACAGATTGTTATAGAAATGCCATATAATGTAAAAAAGGTCAGCCCCAATTAGGTTCTCTCAAAATAGGAAATTCAGAGTCCTTTTTGAGTAGGTTGTAAAGAGGTGTTGCATGTTGATTGAATTTTTTAACAAATATTCTATATTTTCCAACATGTCCAAAAAAACTTCATACATCCTTCTACTTCTTTGGTGTCGACAAGGTACTGATAACTTCAATCTTTGTTGGATCTACTTGGATGCCCTTTGATGAAATGAAATGGCCTAGAACTACCCCTTCTTTCATCATCATAAAACATTTCTCACTATTTAAAGATAGGTTATAGTCCTGAGTTCTTTAAAGTACTATTTTAAAATTTTCTTTTTCTTCTTCAAAAGTAACACCATAAATAGTGAAGTCATCCATATAGATTTCCATACAATCAGTAGAATATCTAAAAAAACATTGATGATATCTCGTTGGAATGTAGCCAGGGCATTGCACAAGCTAGAAGGTAATACTAAATAGGAAAAAGTTCCCCATGGGGAGGTAAAAGTTTTTTTATCTTAATCCTTTGGGGCTATTTGAATTTGATTGTAACAAAGGAAACCATCCAAAAAAGAAAAATACTTTTCACCAGCTAGGTTGTCAAGGACTTGGTCTACAAATGGTAATAGAAAATGGTCCTTCTTAGTGGCTGAATTAAGCTCCCTATAATCTACAGAAACTCTCCATTTTCCTCCCTTCTTGGGTACTATGACCAAGGGTGAGACCCACTGACTATCAGAGATGGGGTATATAAAACCATCACTTAAGAGCTTTTGCAATTCAGTCTTAACAATATCTTTTAAGACATGATTTACTCTCCTCTAAGGCTGTCTAATAGGTTTGAAGTCAGGACTGATTCAAATCTTGTGAATGCAGAGTATAGGATATAATCCTTTCATGTCCATGTAATACCAAGCAAATGCATTCTAATTTTCCTGTAGTAACTGCAACATAGCTTCTTGTTGGGAGTGTGATAAGGCATTGTTTACATTCAGTTCCTTACGTAGACCAATTTCCATCTTAATAACCTTATTTTCCATGAATAATTGAGAAATGGGGGAAGAATCCATCTCATTAGGTAATAATGAATGGAGGAATTGTGAAGCTTCTGAATGATTGAATGAATTTAAAAGTGGTACAATGGTTTTTAAAATGCATTCAGCTTGAGAAACATTGAGGATTGTGTTCCATATTCATTTATAATAATGGATGAAATTGTATCATCTTCTCAATCAACTATGAATGATTCTCTTCCTTTCATCATTAACTGATGGATGGAATTAGCTTCTGGCTCATCATCACCCAAGTCTGGCAAAACTACTTGGTCATCTAGTAACAATGGTTGAGCAGGAGAGTATAAAGTCAGGTTCTTTGTATGAACTCCATTGGATATTGTCATCTTCCTAGATTGACAAGCTATATAAGCATATGTAGTGGCTGGCCTTCCTAGGATTAAAGGATATCCTCCCATATTAGTTGTTGGGGAGAGAACAATAAAATCAATCAGATAATCCCAAGAATTTAGGGTGACTATAACATCTTCTATCATCCCATTTAGTTTAATGGTGGAGCTATTTGCAAGTTGAAGGATGGTGGGTGTTTCTCTAAGGCCAACAATATGAAAATGAGATATTACCTCTTTTTTCATGACATTAATAGATGCTTCTAGGTCAAGAAAAGCATTTTGAACTTGGATGCCATGAATAATAACTGTAACTATAGGACTCCCAAGGTCATAGTATTTAGGTACAACTAGTTTCTCTAGCATTAAGTCAGACAACTATCCTAGGATATGAATGGTTTTTGGATCTTTCCTCTTCCTTCCTACTTATTGCATGCTTCCTTAATAGCTTTAGTATAGGTAGGGTCTTTTTTAATAGCATCCAACAATGACATTTTTACTGTCATCTATTTTAGCTAATTAAAAAAATCAATGACTACGTGGTTCTCCTTGGATTGGCCTTGTTCTATCAACCTATGGGGAAATGAAGGTTCTTTGGCTATAAGAGAGGCGTGCTGATTTGATTCATCTATATGCATAATTAGAGGATCCTTAAATTCAGTTATTATAGGTTCTTCAGGTGTAGGAAGAGTGTTGCCTGATCTTAGGTGAATATCATTCAATGAGATGACATAGCTTTTCTATTGAGTCTACTATTTAGTATTTTTTGGGTTTGGGTTAGGCTGAATTGGTAGTTGGGTCTACTTGGAAGGAGTATTAGTGGCTATAGGGGGAGGCATTAGAGCTTGCTATTGAGTTTGTGGAAATATGGTTGGTTGACTATATTGGGGAATCCAATTCTAAGGTTGCTACCAACCCTACTGAGGTTGTTGCCAACCCTATTGGGATTGTTGCCAATCTTGATAGGGTTGTTGCCAACTATGTTGAGGTTGTTGCCAATTATGATTTCCACTAAAACCAATATTTTGAAAATTCTGTCATTGATTATTATTATGATAACTTTGAAGTGGATCTTGTGGCATACCTCATCTTTGAACCCATGGCATTCTTTGAGTGACATAGAGTACCTCTCCATTTTCATCAATGGCTTTGAACTTAGTTGGCATTGGTTGTGTCTCCATACTTGCAATAGACTTACATCTACAATGCTTTTTCTTTTCTCTACAATGTGGATAGTATTTAGTCAACATGGCATCAAATTCATCTTCCTTCCTTTGGGCTTGCATGGTGTCTAGCTGAGTGGCTACATCATTAATGATGTCTTTCTTTAAGTCTGAAAGAAAATTAGATAACTTCATCTTGGATACCCTTGAACTGCCATTGGACTTATGTGGTAGGTCTCTAAGTCCCCTACCCTTCTTCATAGTAACTCTGGAATATTTTAGGAATATACTTTGTATCTTAGTCAAAGTCTTTTGAGTAATTTTTCCTCCCACCATAAGGTCTATAGCTTCAATGCTTCCTTCATTTACACCTCTTAGAAAAAGATGTTTCTTTGACTCCTCATTCAATTGATGTTGTGTGTTACACTACAGGTTAAACATAAACTAGGAAACATAGTCTTCCAATGTTTCATCATCTTTTTGGGAAATTTTGAAAATGTCCTCTCCCTTTAAATCTCAATCCCTACAATATTCCTTATGCTTTTTGAGAAACAAATTGCTCATTGCAGGCCATTCTGCTATAGCATTGGCACCCAACCCCATGAACCATCTTAGAGCAACTTCTTTGAGGGTAGAAGGAAACAACTTTAATTCATGACCATCAATTGTATAGTCATAGCTTCTACATATTATGTCAAACTCAAAGAGAAAGCTTTCAGGGTCTTTAGTGATCAAGCTATAAAAATTGGGAAGTGCAGCAACAAGTATATTTTTAAAATTTTGGTTACCTTGCTAAGGAGGGATAGGAAAGGGAAATGTTGGTTAAGGATGAGGTTGAACCATTCTTGGAGGAGGTACTATTTACGATGGTTGATATATGACAAGAGTAAGTAGATAATCTTGGTATTTAGGTTTAGCAAAGAGATTATTCAGATTCAAGGATTCATCAAAGGATGAGGGTATTTGTTCTTGAGCAACAATGTATGGATTTTCAAAAGGCTCTTCTTCATTCTCACTATGAAGTTTTTTAGGTTCAGGATTAAAAATTTCTTCCTAAATATTATAGGGAAGAAATCTACCAAAGGGGTCTCTTCTTCTATCATGCAAAATCCAATCTAACATAATGACTTCAAGGTTGAATTAGATTGACACTTTCCCTAATAATGATGCCAAAAATGGCTAGTCAGCTAAATGCCTTAGTAATAAAGGATTGAAAATCCTTCTACATTGACTCCATGACTAGAAAAAATCATGTATTTTTCAAAGAATAACATATTGACTTCATTTTATTTGTCAAATTGGGATCATAAGCTTGAGAGGGTGGCTGCAAAGTATATGCTTTGATTCAAAGGAATGCTGAAGGAAATTAAGCCAAGAACTAAAATGACATTTGCCTTAAAGATTAGAGTAATGTTGTGAATAGTAAATCTACTTAAACACCTATGCTACAGGAACAATTCAATGATTCTATTATCAATGGCTATAGGAATGAAAAAAGTTCACTTTGTAAGGGAATAAACTAAGAAAGGAAATCTATTTTAACAAAGTAGTTCACTCACCAAGTGGCCCTATTGGATGAGTGAATAGAAAACAATCATGTTTGAAGGTAGAAACTTAAACTCTGTATTCTCTTCATTCATAATAAGAAATTACATTTGAAAACAAGATTCTACTCTGCTAAAACAATCTACTCTATTTCCTACTAGTCAAACCAAGAAAAGATGAAAATCTCAGAATCCCCTTTTCAAGGTTATAGTGGAAATTATTTAAAGAGAATCTCAGAAACTTCTTACTCCTATGATCACTCCATCAATGAGGATCAATCATAGATCATAAAGTCTACAACAAAAACACTTATAACTAGGTTTTAACTCCCCTAGAAATATATCAGGTTGAGGAATCTATCTTCGTGTGCTGCCATAATAGAATTCAGACCATGACTTGCTTATATGGTGATTCAACAATCATTTGGTTGGCTTTGACTTCAACACTGAAATGTTTTCTTTAATACATGTAGCAACACCTTCAGAGCATTAAATGCAATGACTTCTACATACATGCATTCATTTCATCATCAATGTTAGAAAAAGTATAATGTTCAGATTATCACTCTTGCAAATCCTACGGCTATAGGAAGGAACCTACCCAAACATAGCATAGTGAAGAAATATTTACCAACATGTAATATCCTTCATTAAACCATAAAAAATCATAGATTTAAGAAAACAAAACATAAATGATCCATCTATAATTCAATCTTCATGTCTTAACATATAGATAGCATATTCATAAAATATAAGTTCTTTTGCTTAAACCACAGAGTCATAAACTGTTTCTTGCAAGATAACTATTAAAAACAACATAAAATGTTCTCAAAATAATGGCCTTTTAGAGGCTCATCATGTATTCACACATGTCCCAAATTACAAAACTAAATTTTTCTAAGTGAGGGTTAACATATAGGATGTCATCCCTAATTAGTCAAGTAATTATTTTGGTAAACTAAAATAATTCCTTAACATAAATTCTCATTCTCTTGCCTCTTCTCTATTCTATCTGTACAAGACTAAAACTTGTAAAACATTAATAACTTTTCATGTATCATACATAATGACTTGTGCTTTGAGATGTAGTATTCTTATATCTTGTTCTAGCTTCCCTAAAGTGTGCATGTTCTAATTCACTATCTATGAACATTGTAAAAAAAAGGTGCCTCTTTTGACAATTATCCTTTACAATAGTTAGACAATTTTCTAAGTCTTCAAACCAAAAATTTGTCTCCATAATATGTTAATCAAATATAAATGATATGTTTTCATAAATGAAAAACTTGATACATTTCCATATTAACCTCTTATCCAAATTGCCAACAATATCCCCCTTTGGCATTGATGGCAATATATGAGAAAATTGGCAAAGCCCCAAAATTGTATAATTTCAAAATTGTGAAGTTCTTCACGTGGCCATACAAGTTTTCAAAATGTGGAACATTTTTATTATAAACCATCTTATACATACTCCCCCTTAGTCTATACTCCACCTTATATCTTAACATATACAATTTTTGCACACTGCACCCCCCCTTGACATCAATGTCAAAAGTGAGTAAAAAACTATTTAGAAATCAAAACTTTGAGCCTACCTTAATTCTTTTATGTTGATGAATTTGGTAGTAATACAACACAATTAGAAAAAATACTCTTCAAACTGATCACAAATTTATTCTATGCATCTTTGATTGAATCTAAAACTGTGATAAGTGTGTACAATCCATAAGATGCCAATTTTGTAGCTTGAAAGTTTAGATAAGAAAATTTCTCATAAGATGTCTTTGCCTTCAAAAAATTATCCTTCTCTCATCATGGATCTCTCTTATCCTTTTATCCAAGTCAATGAATTGAGCATTTTCATTTTTCAGCTCATTGATCACACTTTTTTATTTCATCTATGTGATGAAAGTGTGCATGTACTCATGTGCCAAGGCACATTTCTCATATAGTTCTTTTCCTTAATGAACACACTTCCTCAATTATTTTATTCTAGTAGTCAAATATGCCAAATCATCCTTGACATTATTACATTCCTTGCTGAAAAGATTTGTATCATGTACAGTTTAAGCTTTAACAGTAGAAACTTCTACTAATTTCTAGAAATAATTGTCAAACTCTTCCATTTCTCTATTAGACTTATTTTGTGGATCACTTTCACTTATTTGAATTGGAAGTAAATTTTTCATTTTACTTGTCATATTTTCAAGAGTTTCCTTAGTATTCCTGGTGGCCTTACTCTTCTTAATTATTCTACCACTAGAATATGTGGAAATTAATCCCAATTTCTCAATATCAATTACCTCTATACTTGTAGAGCTACCCAACATACTCACTATGAGTAACTCCAATGGTTTCTTTGGTGTACCGGGAGTTTATGTGCTTAGTTCCTTTGTAGGAGAGACTACTTGAATTTGTAGATTCCAATTGTCTTCTTTGTTCCACTCAGTCTCCTCTATCACTAATTTTTTTGCCTCTTTTCCTTTTCCACTATCCCATTTCTTTGACACATGATGTTGATCTATTTCTTCCTCTTTCTCAAATTATGTGTGCTTAAGATGTGGAGTGAATGATTTTTCCATCATAATTATTCTCCAATTCTAAAGTAAAGGGTCTACATTCTTGAGAAATTCAACCAATATGGCTAGGTCCTCTTCCTTCTTTTCTTCTTCTTCTTGTTCCTTTTCCTCTCCTTCTTTCTTTTCATCACTTGAGCTAGGGTAATCAACCAAATTGTTAACAATGTTAACTTGATCCTTACAAAGATCCTTTGTCTCACCAATAGTAATATGAGTAATGTCAATATTCATTGTGTTAGTAGTAATTGTTATATGTGGAGTCTCTTAAACTATCACTTCTGGCATTTTGGTGATCTATGAATCTTTCATTATTGTATATATCTTTTCCTCTATAGTAGGGTTTTCATTTTTGTTTCTCCCCCTAAAATTTGGCTTCCTTCCTCACCAAGCTTACATTCACTCTGAATTATCTTATCTTCTAAAGTCTCTACAGTCATAGAGTTTTTTCCTTCTATCATCAATTTTATAATAGCTTACTATGTTTCTTTGTGCTCTTTCTCATAATTGTCTCCCATGATCAAGATTGCTCTTGTCTTGTTCCTTAACAATAGTTCAATACTTTTCAATATTGTTTCAAAAATCTCTTCCTTGTTCAACATCATAGAGTTTCCTAATCACCCTTTCTCTTATTGCTTTATCCTCTTCCTTGACTCTCCTCTTTCTATTCTTTAGTCTCTCATATACATCATTAGGTATTTAATCACATGAATGTTTGTGAACTTATATTTAAATATTACTATTTATCTAATTATGGCATTCTCAATTTGTAACTTTTCAAAATAATCGTGCAAATTATTAAATTTGTTCAAATTTGAGAGATTTTCCTCATTGATGATCAAATTGTTCATGTTCTCAATCTTTGGTTTCCATTTCTTTCTGCCTTCACTACTTTCTTCTAGGTTTTATTTTTTCGATTTCTCCTTTTGTGATTCTATTTCAATTTCTTATGACTTTTTCTTCTTACCCACATAAGTAACTATTGTTTTCTATCTCTTACCAGGTCCAATGGCTAATTATTTCATTCTTTTTGGCTTTGTTGTTTTTTCTTGCTCTTGTTTTACCTCAACTAGTCTTGCTAACCTTTTTGTGCTTCTAGGTGTTGATGGTTGAACTTTCACTATACTAACATATTCTTCTTTCATAGGTTGGTTTGGTGGTAATGGAACAAGCTATGGTGCAATTTCAGGTGGTACTATTGCATATTGTGAAATTAGTGATTGTGTTGATGGTACTACAATTGTAACTCCCACAGAAAATCCACTTTGTATTGCAAGTGGTTTGAAAATCAAAATTATTGATTGCCCACTAGCTCTCATCTATTTTGTTGTACTCATTTATTCTTTGAATTATTCTCTACTCATGCATGTTTATTTTAGTAATTCATCTATTTTCTTGTCAAATTTCCTCTTGATATCCTCTTTGTATAATTGGTCTTGCACTTCTCTTAAATTTTCATAATAGGCACCCCATCTAGGACACTTCTTGTCTCTTTCTGATTCAAGGATTATTTTTACACAACCTTCAATTATCTCCTTACTCATCTCATATCCCATTGGATCAACAAATTTTACTCTTTCTCAACTACTTCCATAAAAGTGACCGCACTAGTTTCAATGATTAAGCATAGCTCATCTTTATATTTCTCCATTATATAAGGTGGAATACTATATATCTATATCATCTCATAGTGAAATTCCTTCATCATATTAGAAATAGCTTCTATGATTTTGTCTATAGGTTACTTTCTATAGTAACAAGTTATCAACTCCATTGTACATTTGTTTGTATCCCATTCACAACTAGGAATACCAGGGTAATTCTTTATCACTTGAAAGAATAAATGTGTCAACAATCATTCAAATTTGAATGCAACATTCTTAGTTTTCTTAATTATGTCCAAGTTATCAACTAACTATTATTTAAGGATCTCACACATGTTAAATTTTTCTTTTCCTACAATTATCATATGAGTTGCTTGGATGAATCCAATGAGAAATGAGTCTACTCTACAACTGTAGTTCATCTAGTAACCAATTATCTTTCTAATTAATCTTACATCAATTTTCTTAATTCTATTCAATTCATGTTTCTACCATATGATACTGATTCAATGTTTGTTTCAACCAACTACTTTACACTCTTCTCATTATTAAGGTTACTTACTTCATTACTCAAACTAGTAAGTTTATGAATCATGTCATTATCAATTATCACTAGAATATCACCTACCTAGAACACATCCTCATAAATACGGCTAATTATGATTCTTTTTCGCTCATGTTGGTCAAATTCTTCAAAGATCATATGTTTGGTGATGTTTAGGTTCTCTAAGTACTCAAACCCTTTCTTGAAGGTCAAATCATTGTTGTAAACCATGTTAATGTCCTTCTAAATATCATTATCCCTAATTGACTGAAACTTACAATGTGTGTATGCCTGAATGTCTTCTATGTGTAAAACCCTACTTGGAACTTTTGAAAATGTTGAAGACAAATCATCCTCAAGTGAAATATAGGAGTGTTTCTTAAATTTGTATCTAGGTCCTTCATTAACATCACATACATTAGGTTTTTCCATTATTTAATACTTAAAACCTTTCCTTTTCTTGAAAATATGATTGTGCAAGCAATAAATACCTTTAAAATTGTAAAATGAGGGCTTTTGTGAATTTTCTTTCAATTTGGTTTAAGACACTTCAAATATGCTTAAATTTGCTTCAAAGGGCTCCTTAACTCTTTATGTGATGAAATGGTGGCCTTTCCATTGATTCTAATTGTTATATACAATTCAATTCAATTATTCTTTAATTGCACAAGTACATACTGATGAAGAAGTTGTTTTCTTTAACCACATAATTAATTTTGTTTGCACACTCACCTATGAACTCCAAAATACATGTGATCTTAATTGTAGATTCCTTCTAGCCTTGTAAACCTTCTCCTAACTTTACAATTATTAACTTAGCTTTGAAAAGGATAAATGATTTCCTAATGCTATTTTCCTCTACCTTTTAATGAAGGAATTCCTTAGATTGATAATGTTTTGTCTACAACTATTTATTAACTTCAGCTTATTTTTAGGTGTATCACTTATCTTCTTTTCTAGCTAAATTTGTGTGCTAGCAAGTGTCTGAACTTCAAATAATGTTTCAATGAAGTTCTCTACATGTACTTTCACATTCTCTTTCTATCTATCATTGGTATTCTCATTCCTTCTAAATTTAGGTGTTTATGGATTTTTTGATATCATGTTGTTTCACATTCTCATGTTGTTCACCCTACAAAATCTTGTTGTATGTCCCATGTTTCTACAAATATGACATGTTGTCACCTTGTTTCCATATCTAGGTCTTGACTCACTGATCTAAAATCTACAATCTCTAGAACTATGCCAAATTTGTTCCACTTATAACACATGATTCCATTTCTTATGACATTATTTTCTCCAATAGCTCTACTAGTTACTAGGTTAGTGCCTTTATACATATTACTAAGTCCAGGTCTCCTATATTAAATATCTCTATGTCCATAATCATAACAATTATAATAATAACTAGAAAAAGGGTTAGTATACTTCCATGTACAATCTTTCTTTATGTGACCGATTTCATTGCATGCAAAATTTTTTCTTGTAAATTGCCTTCTTACTCCTTTAGGTTGCTCAGATTTTTTATGTACTTCTTATGATTTCTTAGGTTCTTCCTTGTTTAGATCTTCTTGTGATTCATTAGGTTGTTGGATCCTAAGATTTGGTTCCTCAATAACTTCACATTTCTTAGATAATTCTCCTTCATAGTAACCAAAAGCAATCTTATAATAAGTAGGTCTTTGTGCCATGATCTTATCATCAAGATTTTTAGTCATTGAATACAACTTCTCAAGATGTTGTTTTGTTTGGGTAAGTTATCCTTTCACAATGGTATTATATTTCTCAATTTTTGCATATTCAAACCTTTTAGTCTCAAGTTTAGATATTACTTTGCTAAGTTTGGATTTTAGATCTGCATTCTTGGATTTCAAATCTGATTGACTTCTCTTCTCAACTTCCATAAATCTCATCTTAAGATATTTATTAATCTCAATTTCATGCTTTAGGATCTCATTTTCCTTCTTTAGCTTAGAAACTACATCATTATCTATGATCTAATCATTGACTCATTCTTTTGGGAATTAGCAAATTCAATCTCCTTTATCAAATTTCGAATGCAATCTTTTGCCTCTTTTTCTTTGTTCTTCAAACTATCTCTTTCTTTAGTGACCACAACATGTTCCTCAAAAGCTTCTTCAAGATTCTTTTGTAGCTGATCAACATCCATATTGATCTTACTCAAGTTGTTAGGCCTTCTTTGAGTGATTCTTCTTTGATACCTATTGTTAAAAATAGGAAATTCTGGGGGGGGGGGGTGTGGGGTGGGTGTGGGGGTGGGGGACCGAGGGTGGGAGGGGGTGGATTAGTATTTTAGAAACTTTTCCCCAACTACATATATCTTTAAAAACCTTAAAACATACACACATGATTAAACTAAAAAATAAACATAGAAATAACATAATTCAACTCATAACACCATTATTTGTTAACTAGTGAAACCTTGTCCAAGGGAAAACCCTAGTGGGTACGGTACCCACAAAATGATCCGCTAATCAAAAGTATCTTGTGAAAGATATTGACCTTGTTAGGAGTCTATTACATCCACATAGTGTATCTGTCTTTATTAGAGGACTAGATCTTGTTGGAAGCCTCAATCCTATTAAGAATTGTTATACAAGTACAATATATATTCAAGATTGTCCCACTTCCCAAAAATGCAATTACAATGATGTATGTCATACACAAAAGGAATAGATATATAAACCTTTTGACAATATTAATATCTACAATATTTGATTAGACTTTTGTAGCTCTTTGTACACAACTTTGTATTTATTGATCTTTTTATACTCTAACATAAATTTTTCATCACAAAATAAGTACATAACAATGTCCAAAGACTTCACACAACTTTGCATACAAAACTCTATTCTTTATACCAAGTTATTATGTCACATTAGCCTTCATGTCTTCACATGTATCCCAAAATGCAAAACTAACCTTTTATAAGTTATGGTTAAAATCTAGGATGTTTTCCCTAATTAGTCAAGTAATTATTTTAGTAAACCAAAATAATTCCTTAAAAAAAATTATCATTCTCTTGCCTCTTCTCTATTCTCTCTATACAAGTTGACAACCAGGAAAATATTAATAACTATGTCTACACTACACATAATGACTTGCACTCTAAGTTGTAGTATTCTTATATCTTGTTCTAGTTTTCCTCAAGTGTGCATGTGCCAATTCTCTATGTATGAGCTTCACAAACCAAAAAGGTTCCTTTGTTGATAGTTATCCTTTAGAACACTTAGACAATTTTCTAAGTCTTCAAACCAAAACTACGTCTCTATAATATGTTGACTGAATATAAATGAGAACCTTAATACATTTCCATACTCGCCTCTTAGCCAAATTTCCAAGAAAGATTACATTATAGGAGCAAGTTAATGAGTAATAGATGACCTTAAGTTATTTTAATTTATTTCTTAATTTTATTGCTAAAATTCACGCTTACATTTTACTAAATTAGAAATACATCTATTTATTGCAATGATTCTTAATTACAAATTTTAAGTTACTATTTAATGTTAGAAAGATGCTACCATTCAATCTATAAAAAAATGGATTTTAAATACTAAAGAGATAATTAATAATGTTAAAAAAAAGATATTATAGTTGTAAACTTTGAAAAAGTGTAATGAAAAGAAAAATCAACATAAACATGATATTTATTACTAGCAATGTGTGTGTGTGTGTGTGTGTGTGTGTGTGTGTGTGTCTAGATATAGATAGATAGATAGCCAAGAAATATTGAGTTTTAAATTGTAAAAAAGTCTCGAGTCACTCTATTCTCTCCTTTTTATTTTTATTTTTGGTAAGTTTCTACCTTATGGGACTAGTCTCCTTCGTTATCTTAGGAAAATAGAATTTACATTTGTAGAAGTTTCTTAAAAGACTTCAAATAGAACCATTTATGCCTATCTAACCTGATATGATCAAACCAATTTTAAATTTTGAACCAAAAGGGAGTTGACTAAAATGAAAACCAACCATTAGTTTCTCTATCCTATTGGTTCTCCAAAAATTTTGGGAGACGAGCTCCATAACCACATGATCTTTTTGGTGATTAATAACCCAAAACCCCTACCTTGTCACATTTTTTGACTGTTGGATACAGGTAGTCCTCATGGAATACAAATAACCTCCCTTTCTCATCATCAAACTATCATTTCTTTACACATGCAAGGAATACTAATGCATTTATTCTTCATTTATGTTATTCCACACTCCTATTCAAAATGAGAACCATAATTTCCTAGTTACGCTTCTTAAAACTATGCTCCAAGACCTTAAAAGTGAGAAAATCTCTATTGAGAAACACTAAGAGGAGGCAAGTCTCCCAAAATCTAAGAGATTTTATCCTCCCCACCTATAGATGATATTACTTTAACCAACACCCATGGCTACTATCCCATCCTCCAATACATCTACCTCCTCATGAACTAGATCTAACACATTCTTGTGAACTAGATATAACACGTCCTTGTTAATAAGTAAAGTTCATACACAACTAAAAGGGAACACATGGGGTCTATGAATCAATTGTGAACAAGTACAAATAATATCAAACTTATCAATTTTATCTCCAACAATTAAAATAATGATGCATAACAATAAGAAATCATAAACCATAACACAATGATTTGTTGACTATAAAATCTCTTGATCAGAGGAAAAGGTCTGGGGGATGTCACCCACAAGATAGCATACCCTAGTATATAAGTTCCTTGTTAAAGGATATGACCATGTTAGGAGTCAAATGCAATTCATTTAGTATAATAGATCCCTATAAGGAGACCTTGAACCCTTGTTAGAAGGCTCCAGCCTTGTTAAAGGTTGATAGGAAACAATAACATCCACTAGATAAATGCTTGAACAAGTGAGAAAGATAAAATTTAGTATATCATGTCCAAAATCATGAATTGACTGATTTGAAACTCACAAAAAATAGTTCTTTTGAAGCTTTCCTTATTCGACCAACATCATCTCTATTGTTCTCTAATTTTCTAGAATGAAATCTTGCATCTATACATGTGTAGAGACATTCCACATGCATATCCAACCAAGGAAAACAACTTTTATTTACACCCCTTACAAAAAATCAATTAGGCTAGCTTGTTAGAGATTTCTCAATGCACCTTTCAATTATATGGGTCCAAGATAAGGAATACACATCTTCATAGTGATTATCATTAATATTACATTTTTTAACGATAGAATGTACTCTTCCTCACGACAGACAACTCCAAATAAAAATTTCCATTTGGATTTGATATCATGAAATTTTTGGTGGAGTTTTTGTGAATATGATGACACCATCAAAGTTGCAATGTGTATATACCTTTGTGATTAGGGAGACATAATTTGATGAGATAAAATGAGAATTTTGTGTAGTTTAGGTGACTCAATTATTCCTAGGCCTCTAGAAAGCTCTTGGCAGCGAGACAAGAATTATTTGAATACAAAAGGGAAAGAGAAAGTTGTCTTTGGCACTAGATTTTTCAATTGATATCAAAATCCTTATGAAGGATATGATCTTTCACTCAAAATTGACGTACTTGAGAAGCACATGGAAATTTTGAAGACAAGTCTGGAAGATGGCACATTGAGTAGGGTCCAAATTCATGACCTTGTATTAGTTGGCCTTTTTTTCTCAAATACTAAAGCTATAGGGAATGACCTTTTTCTTTGTAAGCTTGAACTATCTTAATTTTTTTTAAAGGACTTATGTGCTCCAAACCAAGTATGTGACAGTTCTCATTTTAATTTTTAGTTTATTTTTATGCACTTTTTTACTCTATGTACTATAGTATTAATATTTGAAAAGAAATAGGGTAAAATATATGTTATTTATTATTAAATTTAGTATTTATTGCTAGAAATTGCTAAAAGTTTGAAAGATATATTTTTTGAATTTAACATTTAGTAGCTATTCTTAGAGCTGGAAAATTTATGGAAAAGAAGTTTTATTGGGTTTTCATTTTTATTTTATTTTTTAGTAGCTCCTGTAGAATTTGTAAAATTCTGGAAGGAATATAAATTTATTTTATCTCTTACAACCTATATAAATACTAGAAATGATATAATTATTGAACACTCCATATTCTACCTATGTAAGAAATAATGGGAATTGAAAGATTACCCTATAAGTATGAAAGTAGTATGGGGATTATATTAGGTTAACTAGGGAAGTAGCTACCTGGTGGACGAATACAAAAGAACAATATAGTTATACTAAGACAACTATGAGTTGGGAACAATTTTTGGAGCACTTTTGTGAAAGGTAGCTTCCATGGATCAAAGTAACAATAGAAGAGGTCCTCAAGAATTAATAATAACATCAAACCAACACCAAGGAAATGATTATAATAGGAATGCACCAAGAACATGTGGGAATTCACAACCTTGGGGAATTAAAGGATATGTAGGAGGATGTTTCATGTGTGGGGGAAATTATTATACTAGAGATTGCACAATGGTACATTGAAAAAGACCTAGACAACCTTCACCACAACAGTAGATTTATACTCCAGAAAGAAATCGACAAACCACACATCTAGACACCCCACTTGAAATAATACGCACACTTTTTGGTAAACGTATTTTTATTTTGATAGACATTGATTCATCATAAAAAATTATTTCACTAGAATTAGTTAAGAAGATGTTTTTACCCACAAGGGAAATGGAAACATCATGGATGTTTCAATATGGTGATAAAGCTACTAAAATAGTTAGCAAATACCCCTAGGATGCTCTTATTGAGTTTCCCAAAATGAAAACTAGAGTAGAATTGTATGTTTCCCCTTTAGGAACATGTGATGTTATACTAGGAGTCAATCGATTAATTGAACACATATCCATTTTTTATTGCCTCCATAAGATAGTGCAATGCATAGATGATGATTTGTATAGAGTCAAAATCTATAAAATATAAAAACCTATAACTATAGGAAATATCTTATCTATGCAATTGAGGAAAGAAATATGGAAGTGGGAAAACCAAATATTTATGGTATCCTTGAATGAGAAGGAAGATAAAGAACCTCAAACTTTTGAAAATAGCCCTTGCCTTTAAGGATTTTGAGATGCATTTCTTGAAGAGTTACTGGGTTTTCCACATAAGAGAGAATTTTACTTTTCCATATATTTATTTCTAGAAACACATTAGAGTCTAAAGTTCTATATAGGATGAACACCACTGAGCTACGAGAACTAAATTTTAAAATTACAAGAGTTGTTAGAGAAGGGATTGATTGGACCTAGTGTTTCCGCTTGAGGTGCTCCAGTAATATTTGTTAAAAGGAAAGATGGAAACCTAAGGATATGCATTGATTATAAGATATTGAATAAGGTAACCATTAAAAATTAATATCCATTGCCTTGAATAGATGACTTATTTGATTAGATGAAAGGAGCCATAGTATTATCCAAAATTGATCTTTGATCAATATAATTAGTTAATAATAAAGGATGAGGATATACCAAAAACAAAAATTTGGACCAAATATGGGCACTATGAATTCAGAGTAGACCTTTTGGACTAACTAATGCACCCCCTACCTTCATGAACTTAATAAATAATTTTATTCATGACTATCTATATAAGTTTGTGATAGAATTTCTAGACAAATTTTGGTCTATTCTAAAAATGAATAAGAAAATTTAGTTCATCTCCAACTAATAATGCAAAGGCTTTGTAAACACAAGCTATATGGAAAATTTTCTAAGTATTCTTTCTTTGAAAAGAACATCCATTATTTGGGGCATATTATTTCAAAAAATCTTATTTCTATAGATTTAGATAAGATTAAGGCTATAACCTAGTGGTCGATACCTAAATATGTGTTTGAAGTAAGAAGTTTGATGGGATTAGTGGGATATCATAGGAGATTTGTTAAATAATGCTTGAGGATAGTCAATCATATTACTACCTTGCAAAGGAAGAGTTGGAAGTTTATTCGGACTGAAGAATGTGATAAGGCTTTCCTAAATTTAAAAGGAAAAGTTAACAATATCAACTATACTAAGAGTAACTAATCCTAATGATCAATTTATCATAGTCACAAAAACATACACATAAGGTATTGGAGGAGTCTTGATTCAAGATGAATGTGTAGTGGTTTATGTGTCCCAAAAGCTGAAAATTCATGAAGTAAACTACACTCTACATGATCTTGAATTGGCAACCATAATACATTCTTTACAAAAGTGGAGACACATCTTAATAGGAAAACCTTTTGAGCTAAAAATAAATCACCAAGGGTTAAAGTGTATATTTACCCAACCTTGTTTAAATTCATGGCAAAGAAGTTGGATACAAATTTTAAGTAAGTGTGATTTCAAAATTGAGAAATATCAAGGGGAAAGAAAATTAGGTAGTTGATGCTCTCAGTAGGAGGCATATAGTGGAAATATCTACCTTGCAAGTGGACTTGGAACAAAAGATTTTAAAGAAAAAATTAAAGATCCATGGTATATACAAGTTAAGGATGCACTTGAAAATTCTTGTTCTGAACCCAAATATGAAGGATATACTCTACAACTAGAAGGAATGATGAAATACCAAGGTTAGATATATGTTCCCAATCTTAAAGGATTAAGAGAAATTATTCTAACTGAAGCCCATACGACTCCCTACTTAGGACACCTTGGAGTAAACAAGATGTATGTTGATCTTAAGAAATTATACTATTGTCCTAGTATAAAAAATATATAGTCATGACAATGGCTAAATGCCTTGAATGTCAATGAAAAAAAGTGCAATACATGCACTCTACATGATTTCTTTATTCATATAGTGTACCACGATACAAATGAAAAGTTAAAAGAATGGATTTTTTTCAAGGACTACCTATGAAATCCTATGGACATAATTGAATTTTGGTAATTGTAGAAAAACTTACCAAGGCATCCCATTTTATCCTAGGGAATTTGACAAATGATGCTCAACCTATAGCTTGAAAATTCATTAAAGAGACTTTTAGGCTACATGGTATACCAAAAAAGATTATTTTGGATAGGGAGGCCAAATTTACATCAATGATATGGACCTATTTTCATGCTATCTTAGGTAAAAAATTAAATTTTAATACATCCTACCATCTAGAAACTCATACAAAAAATGAGAGAACAAACCAAGTTTTATAAGATCTACTCTTCATGTATTTTATGGATCAACAAAACAAATGGGAAGAGTATGTAGTATTAGTGGGATTATCTTATAATAATTCCTTTCAAACTACTATTGGTATGGATCCATTCGAAGAACTTTATGGAAGGAAGTATCAAACACCATTAAGTTGGGATACAATTAAGGACATAATGATAATTGGGTCTGAGATGTTACAGGACATGGATAAGAATGTACAACTAATTAGACAAAGAATGAAAGAAGCATCTGACATACATACAATTTATGCACATAAAAATAGAACACCTCAAAAATTCTAGATTGGTGAAAAGGTGTTTCTTTGAGTTAGTCATCACAAGAGCTCTATATCTTTTGGATGGAAATCCAAGTTATCTCCATGATTTGTTGTCCCTTTTGAAGTTTTGGAGGAGATTAACCCATGGCATATAGTTTAGCATTTCCTTTGGCACTGAGTCATATTCATGATGTGCTCCATGTATCCTTACTAAAAATATATAAACCTGATCCTAAACATATTTTAAACTAGAATCCATTATAGGTGGAAGAGTCAGGAATCATAGCCATTCAACCACATCACATAATAGAGAGGCAACAATACTTATTGCACAATAGAATGATGGACCAATGTAAAGTCTAGTGGGATTAATACTTAATAGAAAATACAATGTGGGAAGAAAATGGAGAAACACTAAACATACTTATTTTGAAGTATTAAACTAGCTAAAAGCTTTTCTTATTTTGGTAGATGTTATGTTGACCAACCCCACAAGAATTCAATATTTTGGTAGATAATATTTTGATAAAACTTACGCGAACCTGATATTTAGTTAGCAAAGAATTGGGCATTTGATATATGATGCTTTGATAACTTTTTGAAGGATGATTTGTCAACTTTTTGAATGACTAAACAATGTTAACATAGAATTGGTTTTTACTACTTTCCTAGAATTGACAATGAATCTATATGAATACAATGGTTTTTATGTATTCTGAGGATGTATGTTTTAACTCTTATGCACTAAGACGATGCATTCTTAAAAGGGGAAGGATGTCATGACCCCTTTATAGTCCATCCTTTACAAATTCCTACCTATACATAACTTGATAAGTACGACATGTGACCTTAGATCCAAATTTTATTTAAATTTTAATTTCTTGGAGATAATTTATTTAAATATTTCATAAAAATTAATGTGTTTACTTTAGAGGTAATTTATCTAAATATTTAGCCAATACTATAATTAAATTTATTAGCATATTTAATGTGATTGGGAAAGAGACTATTTATTTAAACATTTTTGAAAGTTTTTATTTGGTATCTGAAATATTATTTATTTAAAGTATTTCATGAATATTTAATTAAGTTAATTTTAACTTCTTAGAAGTTATTTAATTATTTTGTGATTATTTTGAGTGATTTTTAATTTCTTAGAAATTATTTATGAGTATTACACAATTACTTGACTTAATAATTTTAATCTCGATGTTATTAAATTAGACGATTATTTCTTTGGCATTGTTGAAATTGTTGGTGTAAATAAGTACTTACTATTTACACTTACTTAAGTTTACTTAGGTTAATGCATTAATTTATTATTTTGCATTATTTTATTTGTGAGACACTTAGGAGTTTGTGCACTCTTGTGAGTTGTCATGATGACATCATAAGGGTCCGCACCTCTTTTAAGCACATGTTGTCTACAACACAAGAATCTTCTACACACATATGAAACTTTTTCATTCTTATCCATTCATCTAGAATGTTGGATAAGGTGCTTAGTTGTCTTATCTTCTGGTTGTTTCTAGAGACATTCTAGGTGCTTCCTGAGAGGCCTTTATATACAGGCACTCCTAGTGTGTTTGAATATCACATTACATCACATTCTAAACAGAGCAATGTATTTGGACATACTCTGATTAATTAATCATATCCATTTTTGGTCTACTATGTGCTTGTGTTTGAGTTCTTAGTTCCTGGGTGAATTTTTCCCTTAGGCAAATTCTTACATGGTATCAGAGCAACTTGGAGACTTTCTCATCACATAGCTATTCGAGACCATCATCTTACTTCATCACTATAGCCTGACTCTGGAGTATCGCAGAAATTAGGAGTGTCTAGCATCAGATTTGACCTCACTATTGCATCTACAATGTTGATTCAATGAATTTTGACTATAATTTCACCTACCCTAGGCATAGTCAAAATTGAGGCAATTTTTTTTGCGAATCAGCACCCGAAGGACCAATTTGTAGAATTGGTATGATCATTTTAGATCTGTACATTTAATTTTCAGATCTATATTTTTTTTTCATCTGCATCTCTGCTATTTTTTTGGATTTTTTTAGCCATAAGGCCATAAGAGAGATTTTTTGCAAGTGAAGATTGAAGCTTGTTGGTGCAAATCTGATATTTGCATCACATTCAAAAGGTCCAAAAACCCCCAAATCAGATTTTGTTTCATCCAAATCGGACATCTAAGGCAAAATCTAGAACCATTTGTTTTTTGGAGGTGTGGCGACGATTCAAAAAAAATAATAGCAGCAACAATTTTCAAACAGCGATATCTTCCTCATACAGACTCCTTTTTGCAAGCAATTTTTTTTGTTTTGGGGTAGGATTTTGTGATCTACACATTGGTGTAGGTGGTTTGAGATCTCTATTTCTGAATTTTTCTACAACTCCAAAATCTCAAATTTTGCGACTTAAAATGCTTGGTACGGGCTCATCCAGACTCCAAATTAGGTTCCATTTTTTTTGAAAGTGCATTTTTTTTGTCTACTTTCTAGATCTGCAATCACATTATAAGTTTTGTGGACAAAAATACTACTTTTAGAAATAGGCCCTAAATTGGCAAGTGGTTATCAAGTGCCTAAATCATTCATTAGGGGGGGTTCTTTGATTCTTTAGAGGTTTCATTAATTAGTCCATCATGGAAGAGGATGATTTGATCTATTTGCACCTAGACAACTATTAAGAATGGAGTCAAATAGCTATCAAATATCTCAGTCAGCACAATGCACTACCATATGTGAGAGGACTTGACTTTGATATTGAGACTTTTGACTTCATTACTTGTGTTCTCTTTCTATATACGAATATGGACATTCTGGATTCACTTATTGACCTTAAGGAAACTAATCCATATGTTCATTGGATGTATCTTTGGGAGACCTATGGAGATCCAAGCATTCCTCCAATTGTAGCTAACTCCTCTTTAGATGAGATCACACCTCTAGCTCTTATTGCTCCTACTGATCCTATTCTAGCCACAGATGCTTCAGATTCAGTGCAGCAGGACCCTTTATGTCTTCCTACTCTACCTTCATGTGACAACTTCCTTCTCACCCTTATAGGCCTATTCATAGAGTCTCACATTAAAGATGTGGGAGACATTATTGATGACATTCATCTTCTTTTTGAGGCAGATACTCCATCCTTTGTCGTAGTGACAGATTCATGTACTTCAGCACTGCAAGGTACTTATGGTCTTCCAAGTGATGATTTCTTGCCAGACATTTCAACTCTATTCTTGGAGTGTCACACAATAGATATGGGAGACTTTCATGATGATTTATCACTTCTCTTTATTGAGAGAGATTCTTTTATAGTTATTGCACATTCTCTACATGATCAATCCTTCTAGGTTGGCGTGATTGTGGATTCTTATGTATAACATCTACAAGAGATCTCTTTCAAATTTGAGAAGACTGTTGGTTTTCTGAAGAAGGTTCTACCACACTCCTTGTTTGATCTACACTTCTCTTTAGTAGTTTTGGAGGAAGCCATCATTAGTATTGACATAGGGACTTTTGGATAGGTTTCAGAGACACCAATCATTGTTGAGATTCCTTCTCTATACAGGGGACACATATCATGAGTACCCTTGCTCTTGTTTCTTCCAAAGGGGAGGAACATCATTTAAAGGTCATGGATCAACTTCTACATAGGAGCATTCTTCACTGATCGACACACTACTTTTAAGGGGGGGTGGACTACCTTATCTCCTTCTTCTCCTTTTTGGGGGGGACTTTTTCCTCATAGGAGGTTTTGTCCTTCTCCATTTTTCTCTTGTATATACTGGATGTATCTCGTAATGGGGGGGTCTTGATTACTCCATCTGTCAATACATCCTTATTTATCTCTCTTTTTGGGGGAGGGTTTTTCCCATGAGGTTTTCCCTCTTTCCCCACTTTATGAGAGATTTGCATTTTCATTGTGTACATGGGTACCCAACATGGCCTAGTAGCTAGGACCCATCTTGCATTTCATCCTAGTTTTGTGAACTTAAGTGCATTCCCCTAAGTTGCACTTAAAGGGGGGTGTTGGTGTAAATAAGTATTTACTATTTACACTTACTTAAGTTTACTTAGGTTAATGCATTAATTTATTATTTTGCATTATTTTATTTGTGAGACACTTAGAGTTTGTGCACTCTTGTGAGTTTTCATGATGACATCATAGGGGTCCACACCTCTTTTAAGCACATGTTGTCTACAACACATGAATCTTCTATACACATATGACACTTTTTCATTCTTATCCATTCATCTAGAATGTTGGATAAGGTGCTTAGTTGTCTTATCTTCTGGTTGTTTGTAGAGACATTCTAGGTGCTTCTCGAGAGGCCTTTATATATAGGCACTCCTAGTGTGTTTGAATATCACATTACATCACATTCTAAATAGAGCAATGTATTTAGACACACTCTAATTAATTGATCATATCCATTTTTGGTCTACTGTGTGCTTGTGTTTGAGTGCTTAGTTCCTGGGTGAATTTTGCCCTTAGGAAAATTCTTACAGAAATTGTTTGGACATGAATCATTTTAGTTTTTTATTTGTTGATCTAAGTTTATTTCAAAAATATTTATCAACATCTAAAATAATTAATTTCAAGTAGACAATTTAATAATAATTATTAAATTTTATTATTAAATGAAATAAATGAGTATTGAAATAATATAAAAATTATGGTGGTCATTATCCACCTTATGATATCTATGCCCTTGGTTAATACATTGAGATTTAAATTTAATTACTCAAGGATTAACAAAAAAATAAAAAATAAAAATAAAATAAATTAATAATGTACTGATACAACTAAAACTATCAAAGTTAATTTTAAAATAAACTTATATGCATATTGTAAACATATAAGTTATATACCCCTTTACATATTTTTTAAAAAAAAAAAAAAAAGAGAGAGAAGGCCAATCTTTTCCTTACTAACAATATAGTAGGTTAAAGATTTTATGACCAAAGGACCTTGGATATTGAACACAAACTTTATAAAGAAAACAAAATGTATATATTAAATTTATTGAAAACGTTCCCAATGCACAAGGGATATATTATTCATAAACTAATCTTGGGACAAAAGAGACTTCATGTTATAATGATTTAGAATAATTGAGAGGGTGGGGGCATGAATCAGCTATCCTTAGGTCCAGATGTACCAATTGAACTTTTTAAGTATTCGAACAACTTGGGTCTAAAGATTAAGTAGCCCGATTTCTGTAGCAACATATCAATAACATAAACTTGCAGTCCACTATCCCATACTAAGTAACTTGTAGAATTTAGAACAATAAATAATAAATATCTACACAAGTAAGACACTAGTGTTGGTCTCTCTAACTATTGTTTTCTATTAGTGTCAAACACTTAGTCATTTACTAGGAAGAGTCAGACAGTCATCACCATGACTGAGCTACTCTATATGGGTTGAGTCATGAGATAGACTTATAGATAAAATTTTATATATATTGATCTCTATAGGAGCTAAGAAATTATATGGTCATTGTAAGACAAGTATAATATAAATCAAGTAGTTTGAGCATACTAAATATGAGTTACAAAGAGGATTCTAAGCATAGTAAAGATCGAGTGTCAACAACATATACAATGAGTGTTGAGTAACATAAATAATAAAGTAATGAGCAACACAGAATTTAGATTTAAGTTAGGAATGATAAAAACTTTGAGGTAAACCATTACATGCCAACATGGGAAAGATATTTAATATTTCTAGAGTTTGTTCCAGAGATTTTTACACATTGTATGATGTGGTTCATGGATCCTTATGTTCTATGATGAATGAATTAGATGGAGAGATGAAACAAGGAAGCATCTAGAAAACTCTTTATGAAATATTTAAATAGGGTAGAACTTGACATAGTTTTGTATGGTGAAGAGTATGTAAAGAGTATGGTGATACAAAAGAGAAAAAAAGCTATTCATGCTATTTAGTGTGAATGTGTAAACATTGTAGAAGAGATAAATAGTTCTTTTATTCTAGAATAGAGAAAGCAACCTAGTCAAGCAATGAAGGACATGAATGCTTTATTAGATTAGAGATTAGAATAGATTAGAAAGAGAAGATCCAACATCATCTTGTTAGAGAATACTGAGGATCAATTACTGAATCATTTTCAACAGATTGAGTTAGGGTAAATCTCTTAATAGAGTGGTCTTAATAGGTCTTTGTAAATCTCCTAGCATAGTCCTTACTTTTTTGTAAGTGTGAAATCCTCTAATAGGGTGAGATCTAATAGTCCCAAAATATTTTAATAGGGTAGACTCCTCATAGGGTAGATCATTGGATATGATAAAAAATTATAACTTTAACAGGTTAACTTTATTACTACAGTAGTGAAGATTTGTGGGTGTCATCCCCACCCTAGTTTTACCATCAAATTGAAGTATTTTTTGGTAACCAAAATCTTTGTGTCATGTGATTTCTTTTCATGCATGTGAATGATAGATTAGATCTATATGTTATTATAGTTTGATTATATAAGTAATGCATGAATAATCAGTTGGATATGAGATGGTAAATGTGGTGAATGCATTGTTAACAAGGTTAAAGTGTTACAGATCCTAATTCATCCCCCCACCCTCTTAGTATCTTGTTTTCTAATTAATACTTCCAATGACTAGGATTTAATGTGAAATATTGTTTGGGAAAAACCACTAGTAACATGTCACCAATTTTTCACTCTTCTGAAGTGAGCTTTGTTAGGAGCCAACCATGTTAAAGGTTACAATATACATTGTTAGGTGTGATCCTTTTAAAGGATTTAATCACCCTATTAGGAGTGGCCTTGTTAGAGGGCCTCAACACATTCCATTAGAATGTCACCTTGATTTACAAATGATTGTTAGGTCAACCTTGTTTAAAGGATTTCAATTAATACAATGGTTAAAGTAACAACAAATTAATCTGATGAATACAACCCACTTTACAAATACATCTCACAATTTGGTTGAACATATAATTCATTGAAGCTTCTAATATCATCTCCATCACTAATTCACTTGGAATCCCATAAAGAAATCACTCTTCATCTTATCTCTTCATTGTCCATCCTCTTGCTCAAGTTCACCAATAAATAGAACCAAAAAAATGTTCCAACCTTTCTAGGTTAATCCTTATGCCTTCTTAAATAGGTAACTTTTATCTCTTTTTTTTAAAACACCACTTTTGATCTTAGGTTTAGGATAGATTCATTGAATCCTTCCATCATTTCATTTCCTCCTTCTCCTTCTAGAAAATTCTCAAAACTTCTCTTTGAATCCATTCCTATAAATGCTTAAACATGGTTTCTCTTGCATTAAATAGTCTAGCTCATAAATCCTTATCTTTAAAATGATTTACATATTTCAAGAATTCAACTATGTCAGCCAAAAATCTCAATTCCTTAACAAAATAAAAATATTGACACTTGGCCAAAACTATGTTCTTCAACCTCAGTCATCACTAACTATTCTTTCTTGGCTTACACAAACTTTTTTTAGTCTTTCTACTTGCACTTAGTCTATCATTTAAGATACTTTATCTTTACTGTGCTTGGTCGACACTATATTTTCTTAGCTTCTATTGTACACTTGGTGAAAACCAACACAACTTGACTTCAACTTTACATTACTTAATCTACTTCTTTGAAGCTTGGTTAAGCCTAAATCTTTGTTCCTTCATTGATAATCTCTTCTAGGCTTCAAATAAACTATATTCTCCACTTAGTGTTATGATTAAATAACACATTATCTTGTCAAGGTCCAACTATTCAAGTGCCCATTGTAATTCCACATAACTAAACCATTACACTAGGTTCTCCTATTATTTCTTCTTCTCAAATCCTCTTCATCAATCATCTTGAGATGGTTCCAATTATAGTTTTAGATAATCTCCCTCTTTAGCATTGATGGAAACATCTCTAGTTGCCATGCAATCTAAAAATTCATTCAAGTACTAGATCCATTTGATTTTCTTCTATCAACTCTTGTTGTGTTCAGTAATAGATATTCATTAAGATCCTTAGTTTCATTCTAACTCCCAAACATGTATTTTTGATATGAAACACCTCTAGAAACAATTGCAACAACTCCCTTTGTCATATCATAACATAGTCTCCCTATTTGATAGACATCTTTTGAACTTCTTCAGTATCTCTTGATAGAAACACCTCTTCCTCTGATTATTGCATAGGTAACTACTTCATACTTCTTCCTCTTTCATGTATGAATTCTTTCATCCATAATCTCTCTCTTTTTGTATCAATCTTTCTATTTCTATTATCTTTCACTATATAACATTTTCTTCCAAATACTTTGAAAATTTTCACATTAGGTGCATAACTATACCACAATTCAAAAGCTATGATATTTGTATGTTTATTGACTTTCACTGTGTTGAAGTAATAAATAGTTGTGCTTATAAATTTTCTCCAATATTTAGGTGGAACACTCTTCTCCACCATTAATGTCCTAGCACAATCCATGATTGATCTATTCCTCCTTTCAGCTATACCATTCAATGGATGGGTCCTTAGTGCATACATATCTCTCTTGATTCCTCTACCATTTTAGAATGTGTTGAATTCCACAGATATGGATTCACCTCATCTATCAGATCTTAGACACTTAAAAGTTTTTATCCATCTCCTTTTTACCTCTAACCAAATACCACTTAGACATTTGAAATGTATTAGATTTTTCTTTAAGAAACATCACAATCATCATTATAGAGTATTCATCAACAAATAGAATAAAATATTTTTCACCATAGTAGCTTTGCACACCAATAGATCCACAAAGGTCAATATGATTCAACTCTAAAATAACATCAGAAGTATAGGCTTTCTCTTAAAACTAGACTTTTCCATTTCTCTCAATTAACATTGTTTACACATCACATTATCAAGTTTATGTAATCTTGGTAACCCTCTTACTTTCTTCATCTCACTAATTCTTATTAAAATCTCAAATCACAACCTCTTATTCCATAAACATATATCATCACATTGTGCAAACAAACATGTATCATCAGATAGGTCTAGATAGAACAAGTTACCTCTTGTCTAGTCTCCACTTCCAATCAATTCACCATACACATTATAGATCTTATCCTTCTTGTGTTGAAATTCAACTTTGTAGCCTAAACTATTTGACTATTCGACTCTCAACAAAGTATAGTTAAGTACTTTAACCCAATAAGAATTATCACATACAATCTTCTTGGTCAACTTTATTGATCCTTTAACTTTCACAAGACATGGTGCATCATTACCAAACTTAACACTACCTCCTTCATAATTATTATCAAAATCATCATGAGTCTTTTCTTTAGCAATATAAGAAGACTTTTTACCTTTTTCTTTGTAGTCTTTTCCATCTCTTTTTCCTTTGAACTTTCTATCTTTCCTCTCATCCTTGCCATCCTTGGTAGGACATCTTACAATAATATGACAAACTTTATTACATGAAAAATAGATTATAGGGAGTGACCTTGTTAGAGAACTTTAGAACATTCCATTAGAATTTCACCTTGATTAAAGGACTAACAAATGACTATTAGGTCAACCTTGATTAAAGGATTTTAACTTATATAATGGTTAGAAATAAATAATAGCTTGATCTGATAAATACAACTCACTTTGAAAATACATATCACAATTTAGTTCAATAGTTGATTCACTTAACAAACCTTCAAGCAATCACTCTTTACCTAAACTCTTCATTTTTTATCATTTTTCTCAAGTTCACCAGTTAATAGATCCAAAAAAATTCTCCAACCTTTCTATGTTAATCCTTATGCCTCCTTAAATAGGTAACTCTAACCTTTTGCCTCTAAACACCACTATTGATCTTAGGTTTTACTCATATTCATTAAATCTGTCCATCATTTTATTTCCTCCTAAAAAATTCTCAAAAATTACCTTTGAAACCATGCCTAGAAACACTTAAACACAGTTTCTCTTGCATTGAATAATCTAGCTCATCGATCCTTATCTTCAATGCACTTAACATATTTCAATAATTCAACTATGTCAGCTAGGAATCTCAATTCCTTCACAAAACAAAAAATGTTGAAACCTAGCCAAAACTATGTTCCCTAGCCTTGATCATTAGTAACTATTCTTTTTTGACCTACACTAACTTTGCTCGATCCTTCTATTGGTGCTTGATCTAATTTTTTTGATACTCTATCTTTACCAATGCTCAATTGACATAATATTTTCTTAGCTTCTACTATTCACTCAGTCAACACTACCACAATTCAGCTTTGACTATACACTCCTTTATCTTATGCTTTGAACACTAGTACAATTAAGGTCAAATTTTGACCTAACACCTTTTTGGCTTGTTCAACTCAATTTTTTGTTTTTTTCTGAGCCTGATAATGTCAAAATTTTGAAGTCACTTTAATTTGGGATCAAAATTTTTCCCTTATCAGGCTCAGTGACTATTTGAGATTGTGGGCAAGAGGTTTAGTGGTCTTTCTCTATGTGCGTGGGAGGTGAGCCAAAATTTAAAAAGATTATAGAAGGAATCTTTTATAGTCTAAAAACAAAACAAAATTACATATAAATGGTAGAGTGCACTAATCAACCCCAACCAATATCTCTTTTAATAACAACAAAATTGTAAGAAAACCAAATATAAAAATAGAATGACATGAACCATTTCCATTTTTCCCTCTCTTGAGGTGACCAAGAATGATATGTGCCCTAAGTTCTATAAAGACTAAAAACCTGTACTTTATAACAAAACTATTCAAATTATGCCATGAGCATAGATAAAGACTCACTTTACAAGATAAGCTAGTTACCTTGTGAATGTGGTAATAGATCCTTTTTTCATTATTGAAGCTAATGAAGGAGCCTCTATTGTAGGTTTGACATCTTTCTCTTCTGGTGATGACACTTCCCAACACGAGGCATAATCTGCTACAATACTAGATGATCCATCAATTGTGACCTACTGAGAGGTGTGAGAGCATTACCTCAAATAGTGGGACCATCAAATGATAACAACAAAAGCTTAGAGAAAAGTCAACACCTTACTTTATTAAGAGGTCACTTACACAGAGTTTGCAAAGATCCAGGCTGCCAAGAGAATAAGAACATTATCAATCATTGAAATACAAAAATATTTCTTAAAGAAGTTTAAAAAAATGTTTTAGCTACAACACCTAGGACCACAAATTTACCTGGTGTTTACTCTTGTAAACCTTTAGGGGTTTATTTTTGTTTATAAAAGTTGTCATATAAAAAATATTTAATTTTTTTCACTTTTAACATTTAAATCCAATCAAATTATTCACACTTCAATTGGGAGGGAGGAAATATTTTGCAACATTTTATTTTTGAATTTTGGAAGAAGAATTTTTGACATGGGAAATAAAGATAAAAAAGCAAGTAAAAATGCATGAGGAATAAATCATGAACAAGAAGATGGAAATCATTGAAAAACTTTAGTAGGATACTATAGGAGGCAAGGTACACATGTGTAATCTTTTTTCCAAAGCATATTTAATATATAGTGTATAATCGTATTCTAGACTTTTTGTACATATAGTTAGGATTAGGGTTTATCCAATTAGGAATATGATAAATATTAACTTAGGGTTACTATTAAATTAATATTAAGTGTGTATTGAATTATGAATATTTAGGATTAGAGTTTATTACATTATGATTTTTAAATTATGAATATTTAGAATTAGGGTTCATTTTAATTATGGTCTTTTAAATTATAAATTTATTTAGGATGTAGTCAACCATGACAACCTATTGAGGTTGGAGAAGGTTCATCCCAAGTTCAAATAGGTATGCATGCATGCATCTCTTGCAAGTACAATATCTCTCTAGATTTCTAGGTCTAGGGAAACTTTATATCTTTGTTTTTTTAAATTTTAGAGATAAATACCCTTACAAACTTGTGTGGTTTGATTTGTTATAGCTCATGCACATACAATACTAGATGATGTAAATGTTGGACACGAGGAAATCAAAGATGAAGCAATGGATACCAAAGAAGGATCATCTGAAGGTTAGATAAAATTGTATTTAATAGTTCACTTGTTATGTATATACACAAATTTCCCCTAAGAAGAAGTTGTATCTCAAGTCTTTATTTTAATTTTTCTTGTAGCCTAAGATCAAACAACAAATGGGAATGTTAATATAGCTCAAAGATTGAAGAGAAAATTTAATCATAGAAATATAGACCATTTAATTGAAATGGATGTGGAAAAAATAAAATAATATTTAGTCAACCAACACATACTATGAAGAGGAAAATGAATAAAAAGTCTAAAGAAATAACTGCACAATTTGAGAATCTTGATACAATGGAGAAAAGTCAACTATTATCAATTTCACTTCTTAAAGATGAATTAAAAGAGTCATTGAAAGTACCATGTATAGATACAAGTATAAAAAAAGAGAAATATTGCTAAAATAAAAAAAGATATTGTTGAAAGTGTTAAGGAAGGGTTACATTCCATTGGGTAAAAAACTAGATCTATAGATAAATCCATTACACTAAGAGTGATATTGACATCTATTTTAAATAAGAAATTATGACAAAAAATATAGATCTCTTCACTATCATTTCAAATTGGTTATATTCAAAAGATGATATTACGTTACCTAAAAAGGAGAAACAATTTAAATGATAGTACATTAGAGGGAAATTGGGCGCTAATGTGTAGAGTTCCTCAATTTGATAGGATTGTGGAAATGACTAAGAAATTAGTCATTTAATTTTGGATTGATAATACTCATCCTTCACCAAATAAAAGAGATATCATCAAGAAGATGATTGGGCCTAAGGAGTATCTTCAACACACAAAACATTGGTTAAATGTCACACAACATGAATTGTATCTCTCATTTTGTAATTTAAATCTTGACACAAAGATTGAATAAGCAATGTTTGAAATATTGAAACCCTATTTTGTGAAGATAAACAGATCTTTTGAAACATGTTGTTGTTGATATCACTTTGAATTTGATTTGTACTATCAAGGGTTACAAAAGATTATAGAAGAAAGTGGTGGTTCTCAAAATTCTTTTCATAAACGACCGAGCCAATTCATAACATCAATCTTATGTGACAAACCAAATGATTGTGCAATAGATGAAATAGATTACACAAGAGGAACTTGTGAAACATGTGGTAACTTGAGTTAATTTCCTTTGAGAAATGAAGATATTGATATGATGAGGATGATAAAATGTAAGATATATAAGTACATAAAGTCAAAAACAAAAATTGGAAAAGAATCATCAAGTTGGAATATGTAGAGGATGACGTACCTAGTGGAGAATATATGTAAAATTTTAGTAAATTGATTCAACCATATATATGTCATGCTTTTTTGCTAAGTGGAAAGTAGAAAAATATCAAACACTAAAAGGAACTTTCCCACTTAGAAAATTTTACCTATTGTTGATTTTGTAGAGAATTACTCTTTCATTTTTCAAATACAACTTCAAGCAGAACACTACTATACAGAGGAGGTTACTATTATGGTTTAAGTGTCTTATCGACATGCATAGATTTATTTGGATGGTGTGAAGAGTATAGATCAAGCATGAGTAATTAAATAAGAGTATCACTTTTACATTAGTGATAACAAAGAACATGACACACATTTTGTGGAACATTATTTTAAGACATGTTTTGAATATTTGAAAAACAAAGGCATAAAAATGGAATTTTTTTTGTATGGTCATATGGATGTGCAACACAATTTAAATCATCTAGACCATTTTATGCATTATGTAGATATCATCGATACCTTAATATACCACACATTTGGAGTTTTTCAAGAGTGGACATGGAAAGGGTGAGCATGATGGTGCAGGAGCTTGTATCAAATGTGCTTTAAGAAAGTATCAAATGGACTATAAAGGATATCACATTAATAATGCTCATGATGTGGTTGACTAGTGCAAAATACATTTTATGGTGCAAGAAAATATAGATAACACATCA
The DNA here is from genome assembly GCA_028749045.1 of Cupressus sempervirens. Classification (NCBI taxonomy): domain Eukaryota; kingdom Viridiplantae; phylum Streptophyta; class Pinopsida; order Cupressales; family Cupressaceae; genus Cupressus; species Cupressus sempervirens. Next base: position 442,018,903 of record CM053790.1, on the reverse strand, counting down.
TCACAAGTGGATCGAGTCATACCATTTAGAGTGTTTTGGAAGTATCAAGTATAAATTAATTTGAATAGTATAATTGAATCAAATTTATATTTAATATGTTAGGTAATAACTAAATTATGTACACACATGTTTAAAACTCATTTTTTATATGTATGTCTGGACCTTACATTCAGGTATTGATAAAAGATCAATGCATGCATGCAAGAGGGTAGAGAAGACACAATATTTACATTTAGTTATGAGCACACATAGTAATGTGTGGTCATTGTACACAAGAGAGTACTCATCTTTTTGTACTAATTGCATTGATGAAAACTATGATGGTTGCATTAATCAAGAATGTGGATATGTGGGTGAATGGACTTTTGTTCCACTAGATGTTATCAATACGAATGAGTTTGAGGATGAAAGCTATGATGATATTCCATTGATTTCTAGTGATTATGGCCATATTTTAGGATTGATCGGAGTTGGTATGTATGTATATGTACAAGTGTATTTGTTTCATAATTTTGGTTAATTTATTTATATATACTCATGTACATGACACATGGAATTTATATACATATACTTTATGTATGCAATCTTTTTGTAGTCATAGTAGAATCTAAAAACATAGAAGGTGTTAACTATTATTTATTGTGTTGCATCATTTAAAGAGAGAAGCTAACAAACACTGAAATAAGTGATGGAATTATGTTTCCCACAGGTTACTATATAGTTGAATCATGTATGCACATCTATGTTTTTATGAATTTAAATTTATTGACTTATTTGATTGATGTATATATATGGATATGTTTACATATATTCAATAATTAATTGATCTATGTGATATTTTTTAAATGGGTATGCAGGCTCTGTTGTTATAAAGAAAACATATTTGAAGAAAAGTAAACTACTTAAGAATGGGATTCATTTCATTGATTATCAACCTAACAAGAAGGTATATCAGTATAGAAACCATGTTATTGCCACTAGTCTAACTTTTCATCTAGTCAAAGGACCTATAGTACATAAGTGGAGGCTTGATATTGATGATCATAGGGAAGTAACAAATGTTAACCAACAATGAGCTGACCCACTTGATATGAGCTAGAAACAAATTGTAATTTGAAATAACTTGAACATTTTGAAATTTGGTTGAACTATTTGAAATTTGAGATTTGGTTCAACAATTTGAAATTTGGTTGAAGTTGATCATTTTCAATTTTCAATTTGGTTGAACTAATTATACATTACTTTTACTCTTTTATTTAACCTGTTAAGTTTAAATTATGATTTGTAACTAATTATAGAAATTAGGAAATTATATGCAACTAATTAGGACATATTCCTTGAGGGGAATAAATTTGATAACTTGTCTTAAGGGAATGAAATTAGGACTTGTGTCTTAATGGGATGAAATTAGGACTTGTAACTAATTATATATTACTTTTACTCTCATTTAACTTGTCAATTTTAAGTTGTGATTTGTGACTAATTATAGAAACTAGGAACTTATATGGAACTAATTTGGACATATGCCTTGAGGGGAAGAAATTTGACATATAGAGGGATAGAGAACTAGGGCCAAAAGTACACCTGGCTATCCAAACCATCTTGTAATAGTTAACACAATGCAAATAACAACAACCAAAGGAGGAGGAAGAGAAAACACTTTTATTGATTCATCAAATAATCAACATACATGCCTAACTATAAGACCTTCTAAGTTATGGCCAAATAAAAAATAAATTCAAGATAAATGATCCAACTTCAAATTTGAGTTTCTAGACACACATGCTTCCAACTTTTTAAATCCTCTTAGTTTTGCCTAAAACTCAATCCTAGACCTCCCTTAAATACTTGTGCAGACCCAAGTCGGCCTATCACAAATTAAACCTTACATTAAATGCATGCACAACTATAAGTCATCTCACATCAAATATTAACTGCCAATACAAAAATTAAATCTGCACAATGTTGGCCCAAAGTGGAACCAGACACAAACAACTCAGTCAAAGAAGGACTAAGAATACAATGCTGACACTTGACATTTCTCAACACATACATGAACACTTGGAACCAATAGGAATACTCAACACATGAATAAAATCTTGGCACTAGTAGAAACAATCAACACCTATAGGATCACTTGGGACATGAAGGAACACTCAGTCTATTAGAAATAGGGATTACTGAGAGGGGGGGGGGGGGGGGGGGGGGTGGTGAATCAGTAATCTAAAAAATTTAGTCACCGATTGGATATTATTTATTACCTTAAACAATGCATAACAAAGCAATACAGTAGTGTTGGATAGTAATAGTAACAATGCATAAAGATAACTCATAACACCATATTTTGTTAACTAGGGAAACCCTAGGAAAGGGAAAACCTTGGTGGGGATGATACCCACTAGATAATATACTAATATGTAAATTCCTTGTTAGAGGATTGACCCTATTAGGAGTCAATGAGAAAATTTAATATAAAGAGCCCCTCTTAGGAGACTTCAAATCCCTACTAGGAGATTCCAACTCTATTAGGAATTGTGGTACAATAAATGCAAGATGAGCTCACTGCCCAAACATGCACTTATAATTACAAGAAGAGGTCACTACCCAAACAAGTAATAAAACTCTTGGAATATAGGTATATCTTCTTCCTTGATTGATCTCTGATCTTCAGCTCAATCTTACATCACAAAATAGCTTGTATAAAACTTCACATATATTGCTTTCACAAAAGTTTGCATGCAATTTCTCAACATCACAATTATGTGATAGCACTTAAAATCACACTTCTCATCGCAAGATGTCATTTTCATAAATACCATGCCTTTACACAAATTTCTAGTGGGTCAGCTAAGACCACAATCCACTTTTCCACCTTAGTAGGATGTCGGCCCTAATTGGACAAGTAATTATCTTGTAAACAATATAATCCTTTCCTTCAATTCCGCTGTCCTGTTTCACTAAAACATGAGTATATCTATTCTGTATAGTTCGTACTAACTTTTGAGGTTATACATGTCATCACCAACATGTATACTATCTCCATCTAGCTTTTCTAGTCATAATATGGTGTCAGAAACAAGTTATAAATAGAACAATACACTATTGTAAACCAAATTCTATACTTAGATAATTTTCTGATTACCAAATACTAGGTATCTTTATTTTTTGAGGTTTCCTGTAAGAATGTACATCATGTGTTACCATAAATGACAACAATTACATATCTCCATTAGCCAATTTTCAACAATCTACCCCTTCTGTATTGATGGCAACAAAATAGGGAAAATTAGTTAAGTAACAAAAACTTAACACAACAAAAATAAACAACACATTACATTACATCTATTACAATTTGTCCAACTTACATATTCTGTCCCTTACAATATGTTTCACATTATATACTTACAATATTATCCCATTTTGAGAATTCAAGTACTTTCCAATTTTTTGCAACTAATCCCCTTTGACATCAATGACAAAGGTCAAAATTTTAGAAATCTGTCTAAAACTATCAAAAATGCTATCCTTCCTTCAGTTGATATGATCTTCATGCAATCATAAAAGCTTTCCTTGAGACTAGCCATACCCTTATTCCATGTCTCCTTGGTGGATTTAGCTGAGGTGAGAATTGCACATAAAGCATATGATGCAATCTCAACTGCATTAAGATTTGAATGCAAAAAGTTAGAATATGTTTCCTTGGCCTTGACACATTCCTCCAAATTCTTCTCAACAAAAGATACTTTCGCAGCAATAAACTCTCTAAAATTTGATATCCTCTTCAAAATTTGTTCCTTTCGAAGTTCAATTTCTTGATATCATTGTGAATATCGGCCACTTGTTCTTCAAAATCATCAACTTTGCAAGATTGATGCTAGATCTAGCTGGATAAAGCCTCTATCTCACTCATCTTTCCTTCCATCTAACTATTGATTTCCTTGGTCATCTTATATGATAAATTACACTTGATATACAAAGTTTTCCCATCCTGTTGACATTTTTGAAATTCCTTGATACAAGTATCAAGATTAACCAAATCATTCTTAATGTTATGATAGATTGTGCTAAACAAGTTAGCATCATGTGAAATCTATGCCTTGCTTCTACAACATTCAACAAGTTAGTAAAATCTTCATCAAATAATTTCATTACTACTTGCACCCTCTATTCAAGATCTTATTTGGTGTGCTGTACTACCAAAGTACTATGCAGTTTGTTAGTAACCTCCATCAAAGTTTTCTATAAGCTCTTTACTATCCTATTTTTCTATATAGGCTTTGACAGGGATGAGATCAAATATGTTTGATCATCATCATCAGTTGCTAATCTAGAAAGAGAGAGTAGAGTAGATGAACTAGATGGTTTAGTGTCATCCTCCCTTTGCTTCCTAGCTACCTCATTTATTCTTCTCTCTTCTTCCTCTTTCTTTTCCTTTTATTTCTTATCATTTTCTCTCTTCTCTTCTTCTTCCAATCTCTTCTTCTTATTTTCTTTTATTTTCATCTTTTCCTCCTCTTCCTTTCTTCTCTTCTTATCCTCAAGAAATTTTTGCTTGGCCTCTTCTATTTTCTTCTTTTCTTCTTCAAGTAGTCTCTTCTCTTCTTCAATTTGCCTTAGTTTATCTTCAATATCCTCGATATTAGGCTCTTTAGGTTTGAAATTTTTAAATGGATTAGTATCATCAATTTTAATGGTAACATTAGTCTAATCAATCTACATAGTGTCACCACTTATTGACACTTTTGAGGTTCTAGGTACTAGAGGAGATGATACCTTTGATTCTATCAACCTCTGACTGATAGTTACCGTAGTCTCATTTCTTAGTTTATCTTTTTTCACCCACCATAAATAGGAATGGTATTACTTTATTTCTTAAGTAAGGTGTGAGATTATTCAACAATATTTTAATCTCTTCTTCATTATCACTCTTGCTAATAGTTTTAAGAATAGACTTTTGAAGTTCTAGATCATCTTCTCTTGCAAGTGCCTTGTTTTGAATAAGTCTATCATAGACTTTCTAGTTTACTACACCCTCAATATCCTTCAATTTTAGATTTTTTTCTATGATATATCTCACAGTAGAGACATTAATTTGATCCTTCTCAAAACTATTATACAAATCATAAAATTTGTTCATCTAAACAAAGTTACCTTCATTAGCAGTAGATGTGTTAATCTTCTCTATCTTTAGCTTCTAGGGTTGTTGCACTTTGTCTATTGATTAATTTGATAATGTCACTTTCTCTGCTTGTTGATCTCTTGTTCTTCTTCTTTTTCATCACTAGAATCAACAATTGCCAACAATGTCTTCTACCTTTTGCCTAGTCTAGTAGCTTGTTGCTTGACCCTTTTTGTCTTAGAGGTAACTCAGATTTTCTCTTTGGTTCACTTTGTTGCACATTTGACACTACTGCATACAGAATGCTTTTCTCTAAAAATGTTTTTGCAATAGATACTAACAAAGGTTTTACATTTAGTATTCCTTAATTCATAGTTTTTCTTACACCCTTAGACTCACTCTTAGTCATAGTAGGCTTTGATAAGGCTTTCTTCATAATATACTCTATTTTCTTGTGTGATGCCTTCTCTAAGGTTGCTTGATGAGCTGACTGGGTAATATCATCATAGGTACCAAATCTATATTCTGCTTTATTTTTCTTTGATTTCAATAATAAATCAATATAACTAACAATTGTATCATCATTTAGTTCATAAACCAAGGGATCAAGAAATTTTTCCCGAGGTTCCACTACTTAAATATAGGTAATATCTATATCAACCATAATGCAAATGTCTTAAATTAGTCTACAATTATAGGTGTAATTTTGAATCTTTGTTTCATTTCATTCTAAAATATTCTCATTATTAGGTTACCACTATCCAATATCTTATCTCTAGGATGCCTTCTGCATACTTTTGTAATCTTCTCCATTGTACAAATATCACTGTTCATTATGTTTGTGACTGATAAATAAGGAAATCTTTTAAGTACATGAAAGAATATGTGATTGATTAATGACTGAAAGCTAAACATACCATTCTTTGTCATCTTGATCTTTTCTAGGTTCTCTAAGAGTTGCATTCTTAGAATTTCACTAAGATTTACTTGTTCCTTCTCTTCACATATCTTATAAGCTACATAGATGAATCTGGCTGATAGTTCATCAATCTTTGAGCTTGCACATATAGAATAGGCAATGATTCTACTCAAAAATCTTACATCATCTTGCTTGATGGTGCTGATCACCATAGCCTTTCCATTATACACTACTTTAGTATAGCTCTCAACTTTCTTCTTGACCATTTTCTCACCTATAGGTACACTACCTACTAAGACTAGTTACCTCATGAATTAGGTTAGCAAAGATATCAATTATATTATCTTGCATCCATAGTTTTCCATCATCTATCCTACTTAGTATGATCTATGTCCAATTCATGGTAGAAATGATATTTGAATAGGTCTAGTTCCTTTAAATGTTCAAATCTAGGCTTCATGGTCATGTCATGATTGAAAACTAATTCCATATCTTTGTTCATGAATTCACTACCAATAGACTCAAATTTACTGTTTAGATAACTTCCTACATCTTCAAGATATACTACATTGTTTAGAGTGATAGATAACACTAAGTTAGGGTTTCCTTCAATAGGTTTCATAGAAACAACCTTCAACTTAGGTCTATTCTCATTCTCAACATTATGTACTATTGAAAAATCCATGATTCTATTAAATACGAGCTTTTACCAAACAAATTTATGAAAAAACAATAAAATACCTCTTTTCAAAAATAGTGTTTTCTTCAAAATTTCTCTAACAAGTTTCTTCTAAGTGATCTTCACTTTGGATGTATTCACAATGAAGTGAAAATCAATTCTTTACTCCTTTTATTCCATCAACTTTAACTTGCATTAATTATATACTTTGCAAAAATGAAAAAGTTGTCAATTACATTCTGTAATCAAGTGAAGGCTCAAGATTTTTTTTTTGATCTTCAAATTCTTCCTAAGGTTTACCATAGCTATTTTCTATCATGAAAAAACTCTACTAGACTTTTCTTCACAACATTCTCTATAAAAGCATACTTTTCATCTTCTGTTATAGAATCAACCCTTTTCTGTAATACTAGTGACTCTAAATTCCTTTATAACTTGTTTAGATAAGCTCCAAATTACAAGTGAGCTTAGGTACTATCTAAACATAACTAGATACACCTTTTCCCAACTTTGCTACCTCTAATTCAATTTGAAAATGAAGTTCTTAAATTTTGATACTATGAACATGCTCAATTGAACTTTGATGGGGACACAACCCAACAACAGAATGGACACAATAGAAAAGGGGAATTATATTAACTGAGAAAATAAGCTAGTACAAACAGTGCAAAGAAAATAAACTTCAAAACATGCCCTACGGGCTTACAATAGGATAACTCTGGAGAATATTTCTCCTTTTAGCACCTCCTCTCAAGCTCCAATCCGAACTGCCTTTTACAATGCCAGAAATCCCCTTAAATAGACCCCAGAGGGTTAAGGACTAGGAGTACATTCTAGAAAGTGCTAGTAGGCATCCACCGACAAAATAGAAGGTTCCAGAAGCTGCGTTAGAAGTCGGTGCAAATCTAGAAGAATCCAGAAACGGTAGCCAAATTTTCGGGAGGCATAACTTTTGAACCGTAGCTCCGATTGATGAACCGTTTACATTTTCGGAAAGCTCTCGAAGATCTCTATAGCCCTATGGACAAGATTTTCTTGTCCCCCATTTTTTGACCCTTTTTGAGGTCATTTAATGCCCCAAACCTGACTTTGAAGCATTCTTAGGAGGTCTCCAAAACCCGAAAAATTGCAATAACTTTCAAACCGTGGGGCCTTTTGACCTGATTCTTTTTCTGGAATGCTCTAAATCTCAATTACATTCATCTGGCCAAGTCACACCTTCTAGGTCACCAAAATAATGGCCAAATTGCATGCTCCTATTTTTTCGGGATTTTCAAATGCACTGATAGTTGAACTATGAGAGTTGGAACCTTTATTTGAGCCAAATGGGTATCCAAAAATGTAAAGACATGAAACGGAAACTAAGTCTAAGTATATTTTTTTGGGTGACACAAGATTGCCCTTATACCTCTGGATGCTCCTGCATCAAACTTAGTTGAATCAATCTAAACAACTAACTTCGATCTTCCTGTCTCATCATCATCTAGCTTTTCTTTTGAGATATCTACTCCTTTTTAAAATGCCTCTTTTAGTTCTTCTTGAAGTTCACTGATAATTTTTCTTTTTTCCTTATTGTCTCTATTAGTTCTAGAGTTACTTCCATGGTTCCTTCTATCATTTTTGACATTCTTTCCATCATTCCTTTTGTTCCCAAAGTTTCTTCTATTGTTCCTTCTATCTTCAAGGTTTCTGTCCATTCTACAATTCTTTGTTATATGTTCAAAGTTGTTACATAACTAACATATTGGTACTCTACATCTAGGATTCTACTGATCATTAGGTGCATGACATTTCTAAGCAATGTGTCCAAAGTTGTTACACTTATAACACATGGCATGCCTTCTATCTTTATAAGGTCTTCCTTCACTTGATGCCTTTCATTAGATCTTCTTCTATCTATAGGGTTAGTATTTCTAGAAATTCTACTATTTCTTTTATCATTATCATACTTAGGTTTCTTACAATCAATTTTTTTATGACCCATCCCATGAAAATTATGACAATAAAAGTCCTTAACATGATTAAATGAATTATTTGTACAATCTCTTTTCATATGACCTATTTCATCACATAAAAAACACTTACCTCTAAATTCATACCTGGTTTCCTTAGGAGATTCCACTTGCTTTGGTTCATTCAAAATTTCAACTTCCTTGTCTTGTTTAACTTCTTTGGATTTACTAGAAGATTGACTAGATCTAATCTTATCATCATATTTATCTTTTTCTTTTGGATATGTTCTAATCATGGGTTTCTTCACAGACATGTTAATTAGATAACCAAGACTAGTCTTATCATAAGTAGGTCTTTATATTGATATTGAATCATCAAGCTTTCTCTGCTAGAATAAAACTTCTCAAGTTGCTTCTTGCACTGAGTTAATTCACCTTTCATAATAGTATTGTAATTATGAAGTTCTTGATGATCTTATTTCAATGTTTCAAATTCAAATGTTTTGTTTGCTAGACTTGCTCTCAGATATGCATTTTCAGACTTCAAAAAAGATTCAACTTTGCTAGGATCATTTCTCAAATTCAACTTTAGGTTCGTAATCTTCAATTCATGCTTCAAGATTTTTTACTTTGTCTTCAACTTTTAATAATCATCATCACTAGTTCTAGATTTAGTAGATTTATGCTTGGATTTGAGATGTTCAATCTTTTCCTTCAATTGGCCAATGTATACTTTGGAGTCTTCATATCTGTCCTTCAACTTATCTCTTTCTTTAGTAAGGAGATCAATTTGTTCAAGATCTTCTTCAAGGTTATTCATCAACTATTCCATATCCATAGGGATCTTACACAAGCTATTAAGCCTCTCCAAAGTAACTATGCTCTAATATCGATTGTTAGAAACAAGGATTACTAACAAGGGGTGAATCAGTAATCTACAAACATTAATCAACAACTAGATATTATTTCTTACTTTAAACCATGCATAAAAAATCAATAAAGTAATGCTGAACAATAATAGTAACAATGCAAAAAGATAACTCATAACACCATATTTTATTAACTAGGAAAACCTTAGCCAAGGGAAAACCTTGGTGGAGATGATACCCACTAGATAATATATTGATTTATGTTCCTTGTTAGAGGATGGAACCTATTAGGAGTCAATGAGAAAATTCAGTATAAGGAGTCCTTGTTAGGAGACTTTGAATCCTTGTTAGGAGATTCCAACTCTGTTAGGAGTTGTGGTACAATAAATGCAAGACGAGCTCACTACCAAACATGCACTTCTAATTACAAGAAGAGCTCACTTCCCAAAAAATTAATCCGACTTCTAGAATATAGGTAATGTATCTTCTTCCTTGATTGATCTTTGATCTTCAACTCAATCTCAGATCACAAAATAGCTTGTAGAAAACTTTGCATATATTGCTTTCACAAAAGTTCACATACAATTGCTCAACATCACAATTACATGATAACACTTACAATCACACTTCTCATCACAAGATGTCCTTTTCATAAATACCATTCCTTTACACAAATTTTTGCTAGGTTAGCTAAGACCACAATCCACTTTTCCAACTTAGAGTAAACATGTAGGATGTCAACCCTAATTGGACAAGTAATTATCTTGTAAACAAAATAATCCTTTCCTTCAATTTTGTTGTCCTATTTTGCTAAAAAATGAGTATCTCTTTTTTGTATAGTTTGTACTAACTTTTGAGGTTATACATGTCATCACCAACATGTATACTATCTCCATCTAACTTTGCTAGTCATAATATGATTTCAGCAATAAGTTATAAACAAAACAATACACTGTTGTAAACAAAATTCTATACTTAGACAAATTTTTGATTACCAAACACTAAGCATCTTTATTTTTGAGGTTTCATGTAAGCATGTACATCATGTGTTGCCATAAATGACAATAATTACATATCTTCATTAGCCAATTTTTAACACAATAAATACTATATTGATGTAGTAACTCAACATCCACTAGAGCTATAGTAACTTGACATCTACTAGGACTATAGTAACTCAACATCCATTAGCTCGGTAGCAACAGAAAATTAGGAAACCATTGGCACTTGGCTCCAACATGTAGAATGAAAAAATATGAGCATGATAACAAGGCAACATAGGATGCTCCTACATTAGACAACTGGGGTTGAAGGAAATGATTCTCCTAAATCATTGAAATGTCATTACCTGAGTTGAGTCTAACTTAGATTGAGAGATCCATGAAGAATCTTCAATAGCTTTGTTCTACCACTTCACCAATTATTCATAGTAATATTTTCCTCTTGTGCTCTTGCTAGCTCTTTGATCCAATATCTATTCAACTTCTTCAATAGGATAATCTTTTGATACAACAAATTCATCATCTAACTCATGATACTTATAAAAAATCAGCAACATTGAATATAGGGGATATATCCATTTCATCTAGTAACACAACTTCATAAGCATTACCACTATCAAACTTCTTCAAGATCTTACAAGGTCCAAACTTCTTCATCTTCAGCTTACTATATGTTCCAACAGGAAATATTCCTTTCTTCAAATGAATCATCACCTCATCACGCTTCTCTTTTCTTCACTAGCAACATCTCTCAAATTTGATATGCCTCTAGGTTTCATTCTAGCAACAATCTCAAAAGGTGTCTTTCCTGTACTCATATTCACTGAATAATTATATGAAAACATAGATTGTGCCAATATTACTTCCCAATTACTTGTCTTATCATCAACTAAACATCTTAGAAAATCATCCAAGCTTCTATCCACAACTTCTATCCATCCATCTATCTGTGGATGGAATATAGAAATAAACTTCAAATTAGTACCCATCTTCTTCCACAAAGTTTTCCAAAACTAACCAACAAACTTATTGTCTCTATTAGAAATAATACTTTTTGGTAATCCATGCAATCTCACAATCCCTTCAAAGAAATTTTTAATAACATGTTTAGCATTTGATGTCTTCTTACATAGTTTGAAATGAGCCATCTTAGAAAATTTATCCACAACAACAATATAGAATCATACCCCTTCATTATCTTAGGCAATCCAAGAACAAAATCCATACTAATATCACTCCAAGGTTTCTTAGGAACAACAATAGGTGTATACAAGCTAGTATTCTAAATTACTCCTTTTTCAACTTGACAAACTTCACAAATATTCACAAATTTCTGAAAATCCTTATATATTTTTGGTCAATAATACGTATCCTTCAACAAACTCAATGTCTTACCAATTCCAAAATGTCTAGCCAATCCACCACTATGCTTCTCCTTAATCAAATTCAACCTCATAGAACTTCTAAGAATACATAACTAAATAACTTTGAACAACATACCTTCTTGAATACAATACTCATCATACTTATGTGATCTATTAAATTTGGTGCTTCACACTCTCTCTATGCCTCTGAAAAATTAGGGTCAGTATCATATAACTCTTTTATGTCATCAAAACCAAGAACTTCAACCTTTATCTTTGTCAACAAATAATTTCTTCTACTTGATACATCAGAAACTCTATTAGTAACTCCACTCATGCTTAATGACAAATGTAAAACTCTGCAAGTACTCAATCCACTTCATATGTCTCTAGTTCAATTTATGTTGACTTTTCAAGTACTATAAAGCTTTATGATCAATATACAACACAAAATCCTTAGGAATCAAATAATGTCTCCACTTCTTCAATGCTTGAACAATAGAATAAAACTCTTGATCATACACAAAATACTTCCTTTTCACATCATTCAATTTTTCAATAAATAAAGCAATAGGTTTACCTTCTTGACTTAATACAACTAATATTGCATTACCACTTGCATCACATTCAACTTGAAATACCTTATTGAAATCAGGTAAAGCCAGTATAGGTAATTCAACAACCTTTCATTTCAAATTCTCAAAACTCTTATCCGCTTCAATGTGTCCACTTGAATTCCTTTTTATCTCCTCTCATTTTCTCAGTCATAGCATTACAAATAGAATTGAAATTTCTTATGAACTTTCTGTAGAAACTAGCCCAACCATGAAATGATCTTACCTCACCCACATTCTTAGGTGTAGTCCATTCCAAAATTTCTTTAACCTTCTCTGGATCCATTCTCAAACCATAAACTAAAATCACAAATCCTAAATATACAATCTCCTCTTGCATAAAAGAACATTTCTTCAAATTAATCACCACCTTCTCCTCCTTCAATCTCTGCAATACTTGTCTAAAATGCTCAAGATGTTCTTCCTTAGTCTTACTAAATATCATAATGTCATCCAAATATACAATCACAAACTTATTAAAAAATATTTTTGAAAATTCATTCATTAACCTTATGAATGTACTAGGTGCATTAGTCAAACCAAAAGGCATAACCAACCATTCATACAAACCATATTTTGTCTTGAAAGCAACCTTCCATTCATCACCTTCTCTAATTCTGATACGATGATAGCCACTCTTCAAATCAATCTTGGTAAAATACTTTTCTCCACTCAAACAATCCTTTATGCCCTCCATTCTTAGTATAGCAAACCTATATTTCACTATGATCTTGTTAATAGATTTGGAATCAATATATATTCTCCATTATCCATTATCCATTATCCATTCTTTTTAGCTACGAATACAATAAGTACAACACATAGAGTCAAAATTTCTCTGATCAAACCTTTCTACAACAACTCGTGCACTTGTCTATTAAGCTCTTCATTCTCTGTAGGTCTCAATCTACATGGCACTTTATTCAGCAAACTAGCTCCAAGGAACCAGATCCATACAATGACTTATACTTCTTACTAGTGGTAAACCATCATGAATATATTCTACAATAATATCCTTATATTCATTTAGCAAATTTTCAATTTCTACTAGTACTCGGTCAATACTATTAGTTTTTGCTACTTGGTCACCACTATTTTCTATCACTTGGCTACTACAGGTACAACTCAAATTCCTAGGAATTGTAGAGAAACATAGTTGATTCTTCTTTATTTCATTTTCAAATTGATTTTCCATTAACCATGTAAATTCTTACAATAGTACAATTAACCTCATCTGGACTCTCAATCAAAGGAAACAATATTTTCTTTCTCCCATCCACCCAAAGAGTATATTGATTAAATTTTCCATCATGTATAGCATATCTATCATATGGCCAAGGTCTTCCCCTAAACATATGAAAAAAATCTGTAGGCATAATATCACACAAAACTTCATCAAAGTAATGTCCAATCTTGAACTTCATAAGGCATTTCTCACTTACCATATCTTATGTTCATCTTTAATTCATGAAGCATGATAGGGTTTAGGATGCTTTAGCCTCTGAAATTGCAACTTTTTAACCAACTCTTCTGATGCCAAATTTGCAGAACTTCAATTCTCAATGATCACCTCGCAAAATTTTATAGCCATCGTACATCTGGTCTTGAAAAATTTTCTCCTTAAAATAGGTTCCTCGTCACTTCCCTCATTATAAAGGTTCTTCTCACCATAAATTTTTTTCTAGCCTCAGGTCCACTTGGTGAACCCTCATCATCTCCTTGAATCACAACATTTCTATTATCTTTCCTACTTTTAGAGGATCTACATTCAAAAGATCTATGTCCCCCTTTTCTATATCTAAAACAATTAGCATGAAAACCACCTCTAGAATAAGAATTACCTCTTCCTTGGTAAGAATTATCACCTTTCCATTTGGTCTTTCCTTTGTCATCATTCTTCCATTCAAGTTTTCCCTTATCTTATATAAAATTATCAGATCTTCCAACTTCACCATAAGATCTTCCTTTGCCTCTCTAGAATCTACCACATCTACCTCTTTGTCTTTGCTCATGCTTCTTTGTCAAGATATCTTTACCTTTAAAGGCCTATTAATATGCTTCCTCCACACTTTACAACTTCACAAAAGTTATCTCATCTTGAATCCCAGATCTCAATTCATTTATGTACCTTTCAATTTTCTCAACATCATTATCCACATGTCCAAATCTGATGTCCAATCTATAAAATTCCTCAGTATACGCCTTCATAGTCATGTCTCTTTGTGTCAAATTTTTCATCTTTCTCAATAAGCTAACTTGGTAATCAATAGGAAGGATTTTGTTCTTCACTTTGCTTACCATCTTTTGCCAAGTCTTGATCTTCTCTTTTCCTCTACTTTGTCTATCATTTTGAAAATTCTCCCACCATATTGAGGCATGTCCTTTTAGCCTAGTAACTACAATTTTCACCATCCTATTATCAAACTCAAAGAACCTCTCCATATCACAGATCCAATCCAACATAGAATTTGTGTCCAATTTTCCTTCATAAGGAACAATTTCTACAACATACTTTGAATGTGCCCTAGACAATACTCTCAACAATTTTGCTTCATATTGATCTTCTTTAGGTTCTGGGTTAGGATTTGGTGCTACTGCTTCATCATCATTTACATTGTCAAGATGTGCTCCTCTCCTCTAGGTTGTCTCCACAACATCTAATCTGGCTGCAATTTGTCTCAATGTATCTAATATTGCATTATCAACATTTCCTCTACCTCAAACCATCTTTGCAAATTAGGTTCCTACAAGATCATAACCCCCTACAAGCTATAGGTCAAATCTACATATTTGCAACCCTATAACCAAATTCACTTAGAGTTCTACATGATCTAAAATTCACAAAGATGAACCTCTACTTTGATAGCACCTGATGTAGGTAGGGATGAAGAACTAGAGCCAAAGGCATACCTATCCAAACCACCTTGCAAGAGTTAACATAGCAGAAACACACTATAAAGAACAACAACCAAAGAAGGAAGAAGAGAAAATAATTTTATTGATTCATCAAATAATCAACATGCATGCCCAGTATTAAAGCCTTCTAGGTTACAACTAGATAGAAATACATTCAAGATCTATGATCCAACTTCAAATTTAGATTTCTAAACAGATATAATTCCAACTTTCAAAATTTCTCTTAGTTCTGCCTAAAACTAAATCCTAGACCCCCCTTAAATACTTGTGCAGCCATAGGTCAGTGTATCACAAATTAAACCTTACATTAAATGCATGTACAACCACAAGTCAACTCACACCAAATATTAACTACCAATACTAAAATTAAATATGCACAAGGTCAGCCCAAACTGGAATTAGACACAAACAACTTGGTCAAAGAAGGACTAAGAAAAAAATGCTGACACTTGATATTGCACAAAAAAAATAGGAACACTCAACACTAATAAGAAAAATCGACACATAAATAAACACTTGGTCCACCAATAGGAAAAATTAGCACCAATAGGTTCACTTGGCTATTGAAGGAACACTCGGTCAACACTAGATTGCTATAGTAACTTGGCATCCAGTAGAGCTATAGTAATTTAGCATCCAATAGGACTATAGTAACTCAACATCCATTAAAAAACTTGGCAACAACTTAAAATTTAGAAACCATTGACACTCATCTCCAACATGCAAAATGAAAAAAGATGAGTAGGATAACAAGGCAACCCAGGATGCTCATTCATCAAAATTTAAACACTTTTTTTAAGGGGTGAATTAGGACTTGTAACTAATTATATATTACTTTTACTCTTTCATTTAACTTGTCAAGTTTAAATTATGATTTGTAACTAATTATAGAATTAGAAACTTATATGCATTATTAGGAATTAGGAATTATGTATCTAATTGGGAATTATATAATTCTATCTCTAACCCTTTTACCCTAACCCTAACCCTATTGGGAATTATGTAAATAATTAGGAATTTTATCATATCTAAATATCTAGAACAAAATTAACCACATATGTATACATCAATTTCATAAACCAACATAATCTACATAATCTAACATGTAAAAGAACATAATATAACATCATCCAGCATAATCTTTAATTATAATCAAACATAATCAAACATAATCCAACATAATCTAACATGTAAAAGAAATGTCTAGAGAATGTATATATGCAGGTCAATCATAAAACATTTATATGAACTTGAACATAAACACATGTGTTGAACATCATTCTTGAGTCTACAATATATGTATCAATCATTGAACAAATAACAAGAAAATGTATAATCTAGATGAAACTATAGATCAAATAACTCTCTAGATGAAAGTCTAGATTATATAATTTGTTGGCCTTATTTTTTACAAAATAAATTTTGTGAAGTCCTACATAAAAATTAGATTTAATTTTATGCCTTTCCTACTAGGGTTTTGGTTTTCTGCCTTTGCAAATTTTAAAACCTTTTGAAAAACCCTATCAATCCCTAAGTCTTGTGTTCCATTTAAATTTAATTAGGCATGAGGCTTTTTGAAATTCCAAATATTCCTTGACCCATTTAAATTTTCCTCTATACCAAATGCCTTTTACCCAATTTATTTCCACCGTCTGATCTTTATAAGATCTATGATTTTCACATTGTTGCTATGTGAAAATGCAAGGTTTTTAATGATAACAACATAGTGACTGCCATGAAATGGATTGGCAGTGTAGTAAAGTGGAGGGTTAGCACCAAAAAACTCCATTGTTTCAAAAATTATGGTCACATGCTTCATGTTAGAGTCATCAGTATTGAAAAAGAAATTACTTGGAATGAGTTTGCAGTTGCCATCATTGGAGTCTAGTTTTTCTGATGAGTCACTATGTCATGACCAAAAAAAGGATGTGTTCTACCAATAGTGACATAGCACCTTATCGAAGAATAAAAATATGGTGACCGTGAAGTTCCCAAGTGGTATTATGGATGTTCTCCTTTATTACTTTGTCAGAGGTGTTAATTGTGGTAATCATGATTGAAAAGAACGTAGTTTCCTAGTATTGGATTTTAACAATATTCATGATGTCACAATGTTGTGACTAAAAAAATAATGGATCTTACTAGTAGTGACATAGTGACTAGATGGAAGTAATTTTTGTAGCAAAAAATTTAGAAGGTGGGTCCCAACAATTGTCTCGTTAGAAATAAGCCATGTGATCTCCTAGAAGGGATGACACCTAAAAATTGAATAACATAGGAGGTCACTATGTCGCCACAAAAAAATCCTTGCACCTTGCCAGTAGCAACATAGCACCTAGCCTAAAAATGTGAAACACGATGGGGCCCAAATCATGTGATGTCACAATAGGGATTAAAATATTAAATTATCTACCAGTTCAACAGGACATTTCCACATCACTAGTAACATGGACCCACACCCAAGTCATAAGTAAGAGGAGAGATTGTGATCATTGGATCAAAATCAGATCAACGATCATCACCAAGTCACTATGAGAAGTTGTGCACTATTTACCCAAGGGACCCACCATAGTTTATATAACTATAATGAAATTTCCTCACTTTTAGATCAAGCTTAGATCTACGAGTATTGTTTTGACACTATGGAGAATTTCTCAAGTTTTAAGGATAGCAACATAGTGAGTAAAGCAAATGAATAGGGGACCCACCACCTTGGTATTAAGTAATGAATCAAATGTTTTTTTCTTGATTCGGATGGAATCAATGGTCATCGCTATATCACATTGGCAACATGCTCGTTCTTTATGTATAACAATGTAGTGACTAGGTGACATGTGTCCTCAAGGATTAGTGGGTCCAATTTGTAACATCAATAGTGAAGGAAAAACACAAGTGAAGAAATTTCATTGGACTGACTGCCAGCATGTCAAGTAGAAAAAAAGTCACCCCTATTTCCACTCTTGGATCATATGAGTTTTTGAGATCAATGGTGTGAATTTAAATGTAGAAGGTGGTGCCACTCTGTTTCCCTTACACTTCATTTATGAGGAATGAAAGCTTTGTGTGTGAGAAAAAAACATAGTATATTGTAGAAGATCTTGCCATTTCCATCCCATGCAAACAAGATTTCAAGCTTCCAAAGCAGAAGAAATTAGTGAGAATTTGTGCTAGGCTTGATCAAAACGTGAAGCAGTTTCCCATTGTTCACAAGACGTTACAGAATTATAGAGAAGAACAAGAAAGAAAAATCAAGTAAGTTCCTGTATACTATAATCTTTGTAGAAATTTAGTTTTCTACAAACTATATTCAATATGTCTCCCAAGAAGGTATCCTCTAGGTACGAAGATTATTTGGCTAGGAATATCCATGATGACCTACTTGAATTGCTCCCTGAGTCTACAAATGAAACTATGAAAGTGAAAAAGTTAACCTCGTTAAACCCTAGGCTCAAAACCATAGATAGGTTATACAATAGAGGGAATTGGGTTTAGGATGCCATAACTTCTCAAACTGGTCTTTCTTTGTTTAAGAAATAGTTTTCAGAAAGGAATTTATTTGCCCTACATGGCAATATCTAGAACTTTGACTTAGGAAAGTTAGTAGTTCCAAGTGTTTTTATGGATTTTGACCTTTTAGAAGCTATTAAAAAAAATTATAATCAAGCAATTAGAGTAGTGAGAAGAATTGATGGAAAAATTTTGATCACAATCAACCCAGAGGAAATTTGAGAGGTATTTGGTTTAGGGCATCTGATAGACTATCATGTGCCCATTGACCTACAAGAATTAGAGAAAGAATATATGTCAAAGAAGGATGCAATTAGGTGGGGTGCATTGACAACACATATAGGAAAAATTGGAAATTCGCCAGTGATTACAACATCCTCTAGGGAACCTTTCAAAAGGGCATATTTCAATACCAGGGCTGTGGAGGCATACAAGACTCTATGTAGAGTTTTTGGTGAAGATGAAGAGGATTTTAGGCACATAGGTTTTATGTATATGATCTATCAAATTTCCTCTTTTGGTGTGGATGTTATTTTTTATTTTGCCTCCTATTTTGTAGAAGAAATTCACATTGTCTTGGTTGGGATTGCAAGAGGCAAGGTGGAGAAATTTTTTGGTGACTATTCCTTGTTGATGCATATGTTTTTGTTCAAAGGAGTAAAATATTTTGGTAAGGAAATGAAATTGAATAGAGAATAGGATGGGGAAGCATTGCTAGTCTAGTTATAGAGTCTAGATATGACCTGGGAAGCAGAAAAGGCTAGTTTTGTTAGGTTTGATAGGTACTTTGCTTCAAAGTTGATGTGCCTATTATTAAGTGACAATCCCAAAGTGCTTAAGGCACTGGTAAGTCTTATTAGGCCCCTAGATAACCATGTTGGTTGAAAGTATCACATAATTGGGGAGACATCATCCCATACTCAGTTTCAACTATCCTTAGGATTTATGGTTTTATAGGAACTCCTCATGTATTACCTTACTAGGTGCCATTGAAGGTAGGGGTAGCTGAATTTTTGTGGTAGCTAGGAGGATTGGAGGAAACTTATTTGTTGAAAAGGAAAAGAGGCTCAATATTCCCAACTTGCACTACAACTCACTGTGATCACAAAAGGGGGTTGGCTTTCTCTCTATAAAATACTAGATCAGTACAAGATGACTATCTCTCATCCCCATTTTTGTGACACTAAGGGATTCTATGACTTAGCCTTTAGGTATAGAGCTAAGTTGGGCAAAATAAAACATGAGTCATACTTTCTTGAAGACATAATAAGAAATGAGTTCCCTTTGCAAGAACAAGAAACCAAAAAAGAAAAATGGAGAGTTTTTTCAACAGTTCTGGATTTTATTCATTATTTTAATGAAAACTATAGTCCTCTAGGTAATGTCATCACAGAGGCAGATAGGATAAATAAACTCATGATTAATTTCCCTAAAACAATGGAAACTATGAATGAGATTATTATTATTATTAATACTTATCCAGATAAGGCTAAAGGAGGTAATGAGGAGATTGGGATTTACTCCCAATCTAAGAGCAGGACAATTGATTGTCCAAAAAAGGCCAGGGTATAATATAATTCAAAATAAAAAGGCCACTGTGGATAAGTGCAAACAAATAATAGCATCCAATAGTGTTTCCCTAGAAGAAATACCTGATGAGCCCTCTCCTAAGAGGAAAAAATTAATGAAAAATAGGGTCCTCACATTGAGGAATATTCACCCACACAATACCCTTTGTGGATTAGAGAGGAATAATTTTATGAAGAACAGATTGAACAAATGGGGTCCTGAGGGGGAATTTTTATCACCCATGTAGAATTAGATGAGGGAGCCCATTGAGAGCCCCCTATGCTAAGCCTTGAGTTGAAGGTGGAAAATTTTAAGGGAAAGGAATTGGACCCTGTGATAGAGTAGGCTAGTCATCAATTTTTATTAGATGATAGTTTTTTTAATTCCAGAGCCTTCCACCAATTTGCATGGAGGAAAAACATAGGAAAATATAAGGAAAGATGCAATAAATTGAAGGCTAAGAATATGGAGATTGAAGATGCAACAATTCAGACACAAATAAAAGAGAAAATAATAAAGGAATTTCAAACCCTAACCCCTGACAAAGGAAGAGAAATGGTAAGAGCATCAGGTGTTTTATTGCTTCCCAATTGGGATATAGCAAATGCTCAAATTTTTAATTCTATTTCCAATAAATTAGAGACATTGGACCAAGATAAAAAGGAGATCTCAGGTGCTAAGTTTAGTTTAGATCAAGCCACTTTGGTTATCTGGTCCATCATTAAAGCATCTAGAACAATGCGTCTACAATAAGATAATACTAGGTTGATTGGAAATTTGATTGTAAAAAGAGTAGAGGATATAACTTCTGTAGAGGTGGCACATTTAAGTGCTAAGACATCTCAATTAACTTTTCCTACTGTAGAGAAAGATAAGAATAAGAGATTGGAATCGCAAGCCAAGTATGAGAAAGTTCTGGAGGCATATAATAAAGAAGTTCAAAAAAGAATTGAACTTGAAACTAAGGTAATGGGGAGATCTTCTAGGCCAATAATCACATATCCCTACCCTCTAGTGGAACCTTTTAAATCCACTCCTCTCATTGAAATATGAGAGACCCCACAAAGGCCACAATACTATACAAGAGAAGATTTTGAGGAAGAAAAGAGCAAACTATGGGCATTGCATGTAGAGTTGAATATACAATATGAAGACAAATTAAGAAAGGCTCTCATGTATCTAGTAGACAAAATTGAATGGCTAGTGTTCTATGAGAAGTTAGCTAGGGTTGTAAGCATATGGGAAGAAATAAAGGCAAGTGAAGATACTTTAAAACCCATTGTTAATGAGTGGGGCAAAAGAAGAAAAGAAATTACCTTTTTGTGTTACTATGTCATAAGGTCTTCCCATGACCATATTGAAAAAAAAATTGATTTTGCAAATGATCTCTCAAATTTTGATGACAAAAGAGTTGCATTATAGTTGAGAGTTGTTGCTGATCTGAGAAAGTATAAAAAGTAAAAAAAATTATTTATTCCCTCATGCTTCAAATAGAAAAAATAAACTAAAGAATAAATATGAATGGGCCAAGGAATTGGATGACCTATTCTATTTGAGAATGAATAAAGTCATTAATGAAAAAGGGCATGCATGGTGGGCCACCACAAGAGAGGAATTAGTGAAGGTCAAGATATTCTTTGATTCTTTAAAACAAGATTTTGTTAATATTGACAAGGAAACTAAGTATGTGCTTAAGAAGCAACATGACATATTGCACTTCAATTGGCTAGATGACACACTTTTTGACAAGTGGATGGAAAATATTGCTTCTAATAAATAGTTTAAAGAAGTTGAAATTGATAATGATGAGGTGCAAGAAGATGAAGTACAGATCATTGATACAACTACACAAGACCAAAGGGAAGAAGAAAATAAAGGCAAACAAAAAAAATTTAGTTGCAGGTCCAGAGGTCCAAGATGTTGACATGACTGAGGAAGAAAGAAGAGTAAAAGTAATTTCGTCAGTCCATGATGAAAATAGTGAAAACCATTCAGAATAGTAGCCAATCAAAAAATTAGTAGCATGTAGCACGAGAAGATGTAACAGAAGTGGAACCTACCAAAATAATAATATGATGTATTATCTTTCTGTTACACAAAATTTTGTCTTTACTTATTAAGAAAAATGTAAATATCTTTTGTAAAAGGACCCCTGTCAATTCTTGATGCCTGAAGCTTGTTGATTCTCACTCTATTTAAGTGAGATCCCAAGGCTAGAGAGGGGTCTAATTTCTAATACAATTTTAGTTTATATTGAGTATGGTTTGATCTAGTTAAAGGTATGGAAAACTTATCATGTATTCTCTCTGCAAATTCTTGGAATATATTGACATTACAGGAGTCTAATGTCTTGTCTAGAGTCATTCAGAGTTTTATTACAATTGTCTACAAATATTCAAAAGAAAATTAATACAAATTTGAACTATGCCCATATCTGTTCTTGCTGAATTTTGTCTCCTTTGTTATTACCTAGTTATTATGATATTGTGTGAGCAAAGCTTGTCCAATTGAATACAATTCACTTAGGTTGTATGTCAATTCATTATTGCTATTGATTCAATGAATTAAGTAAATGCTTTAGTGAATTTGATGGGATTGCTATGGTAATAGAAAGGATGTCTATAAGAATGAATTCCAGTAAGAATTGCTGATAATATTTGTTGTAATGCAACAAATCAGATCTATAAATTGGAGTAGATTCTGAATCCCAACGGAATAGGCATTGATCTAATTAATCCAGTCTACAGATAGGTAGACCATGAATAAGTACCAAGTCTAAAATCAAAATCAACTTTATTTTACTATTTGAAGAGTTTCAAGGATGGTCAACACTTGTTTGCATGTAACCTTTAAGCTTTAGTTAGTTACTATTGCTGGAAATACATGAAAATTTGAGAAGAATATTGACCAAATTTTCTTATAAGGGAATTATATCATCTCAAAATGTCAAGGAATGGATAACTATGTATATATCACAGATAGAAGATGAGAATCAAAATGAAACTAATAAAATTCTCATACAACAACATTCATTTTGAATCATCCCTTAAGTATACCCACCTTGGTTCTGCAGAGCCTAAAGAGTAGAAAATCAATCTTGGTTTTGTTGAAGTTGGACCCAAATGGTATACACACATAATTGTTGATGGGAATTAGCTATTCCTTAGATTTGTGAGCATTATTACTTTGGTATTGAGCTTTTGTTGTTTAATAGTTGAAAAACACCAACAAAATGGTGAGTTTATTGGGGAGTTGTCCAACACATGTGTAAGAAGTATTGTAGTGTCTTTGATCTTGTTGTGTATGTGTTTGTCAGATCATTTGTTATGGCTCATGGTTATAGTGGACATGTTTTAGTGACAAACCTTGAGAATTTAAAAAGGAAAAAGAAAATCAAATGCAACAGATATACACTGATGTTGATGCAGGAGCATCCTGGGTTGCCTTGTTATCCTACTCATTTTGTTCACCTAGTAGTTCCTTCATGTGCCTAGCAGTTCTTCATGTGCCTCATAGTTCTTCATGCACCTAACAATTCCTTCATGTTTCTAGCAATCCTATTTTCTTCATGTGTCTAGTAACCATGTTTTCTTCATGTGCCTAGTAACCCTGTTTGTCTTCATGTGCCTAGTAACCCTATTTTCTTCATGTGCCTAGTAACCCTATTTTCCTTCATGTGCCAAGTTACTATAGCATTCCTTCATGTGCCAAGTTACCCAGTGTATTTCGAGTGATTCTTCATGTGCTGAGTTACTCAGTGTATGCCGAGTGTTTCTTCATGTGCTAAGTTACTCAGTGTATACCGAGTGTTTCTTCATGTGTCGAGTTACCCAGTGTATGTCAAGTGTAAGTATTTGGACGTGATTTTGTGAGCTGACTTGCAAGATTTATTTCATTCACGAAATTTATGTTAAGATATTTTCTTGGGATGAGTCTAGACCATTGTTGGGTTGGCCTTCCTCTTATTTAATGATTCTAGAATGATCTGTAAGCTATCTTGGCAAGTATAAATAAAATGTTCAAGCTTAGAATTAGGAAGTTTTAGAGAGAGCAGATTAGAGAGCATAAATGAAAGTGCAAATTTGCAATTGGATCTTTGAATGTGAATGTATTTGTAATTGGTTGTAACCCAAAAATCCTCACAGCTGGGCATGTATGAATATATTCTTGATGAATCAATAAAAGTAATTCACTCTTCTTCCTCCTTTGGTTGCTGTTCTTTGTGTTTATTTCCATTGTGTTAACTCTTGTAGGGGGGTTTGGATAGCTGGGTGAGCCTTTGGCCCTAGTTATTCATCCTCTTGCATGCGTTAGTTGGTATTAGAGCTTGAGGTTCATCCTTGTGGAGATTGGATGATGTAGAACCCTGATTTGGATTTGCTTGTAGGTTGGCAAATCTTCAGATTTGACCTATAACTTGTAGAGGGTTATGATCTTATAGGAACCTAATATGTAAAGATGGTTTGTGGTAGAGGAAATAATGTTGATAATGCTATATTAGATCATTTGAGACAAATTGCAGCCAGATTAGATGTTTTGGAGACAACCCAGAGGAGAGGAGCACATCTTGATGATGCAAGTGATGATGGAGCAGCATCACCAAACCATAATTCAAAACCTAAAGAAGATCAAGATGAGGAAAGATTGTTGAGAGTATTGTTGAGAGAAAATTCAAAGCCTATTGTAGAAGTTGTTCCTTATGATGGAAAATTGGACACCGATGCTGTGTTGGATTGGATCTCTGATATGGAGAAGTTCTTTGAGTATGAAAACACTCCTAATAATAGAAAGGTGAAGATTGCAGTCACTAGGCTAAAAAGTCATGCATCAATATGGTGGGAGCACTTGAAAACTGATAGAAAAAGGAGAGGAAAGGAGAAGATCAAAACTTGGCCAAAGATGGTGAACAAGGTAAAGAAAAAATTCCTTCCTATTGATTACCAAGTTAGCTTGTTGAGAAAGATGCAAAATTTGAAACAAAAGGACATGACTGTAAAAGAATATACCTAGGAATTCTATAGATTGGACATCAGATCTGGACATGTGGATGATGATGTTGAGAAAATTGCAAGGTACATTAATGGATTGAGATCTAGAATACAAGATGAAATAAGTTTTGTGAAGTTGGAAAGTGTAGAAGAAGCATATCAATATGCCTTGAAAGCTAAGGAGATCTTGAAAAAGAAGCATGAACAAAGCTAGAGAGGTAGAGGTGGTAGATTCCAGAGAGGCAGAGGTAGATCTTATGGAGAAAGTGGTAGATTTGACAGTTCTATGCAGGATAAAGGTAAATCTGAATGGAAGAATGATGACAAAGGCAAGACTGAATGGAAAAGTGGTAATTCTTATTGAGGAGGCACTAATTCTTATCGAGGGAGAGGTAATTCTTATTCTAGAGGTGGATTTCATGGTAATTGTTTTAGATGTGGCAAAGAAGGGCATAGATCCTTTGAATGTAGATCTTCTGAAGGTGGGTAGAATAATAGAAATGCTATGATTCAAGAAGAGATTGAGAGTTCACCAAGTGGACTTTAGGCTGGAGAAAGTTTGATGGTGAGAAGAACCTTATGCAATAAGGGAAGTGATGAGGAACTTGTTTTAAGGAGAAGTCTTTTCAAGACAAGATGTAAGATGGCTAGAAAATGCTGTAAAGTGATCATTGACAATGGAAGTTCTACAAATTTGGCATCAGAAGAGCTAGTTACAAAGTTGCAGTTGTAGAGGCTAAAACATCCCAAACCTTATAAAGTTTCATGGATCAAAGATGAGCATAAGATATTGGTAAGTGAGCAATGCCTTGTGAAGTTCAAAATTGGACATTACTTTGATGAAGTTTTGTGTGACATTATGCCCATGGATTGTTGTCATATTTTTTTGGGTAGACCTTGCCAATATGATATATATGTTGTACATGATGGAAGATTGAATCAATATACTCTTTGGGTAAATGGGAAGAAATAAACATTGTTGCCTTTGATTGAAGTTCCAGATGAGGTTAATTGTATTGCTATAAAAATTTGCATGGTTAATGGAAAACAATTTGAAAAGGAAGTGAAGAAGAATTAGGTTTGTTTTGCTATAATTCCAAGAAAACCAAGTTTTTTCAATGGAGATCGAGTGCAAGAAAATAGTGTTAACCGAGTGCTAGTCAGTGGTGACCAAATGACAGATTGTAGTATTGATCGAGTACCAGAAGAAATGAAAAAGTTGTTGAATGAGTATAAATAAATTATTGTTGATGATATTCCTGATGGTTTACCTCTTGTGACAAGTATAAGTCATTGTATGGATCTAATTACTGGAGCTAGTTTTCCAAACAAAGCACCATATAGATTGACACCCACAAAGAATGAATAACTAAATAGACAAGTGCATGAGTTGTTGCAGAAAGTTTTGATCAGAGAAAGATTGAGTCCATGTGTTGTACCTACTATATTAGCACCTAAAAAGAATGGAGAATGGAGAATGTGTACTAATTCTAGAGCCATTAACAAGATGACAGTGAAATATAGGTTTCCTATGCCCAGGATGGATGACATAATGGATTGCTTAAGTGGAGCAAAGTATTTTACCAAGATTGATTTGAAGAGTGGCTATCATCATATCAGAATCAGAGAAGGCGATGAATGGAAGACTGCTTTCAAGACAAAAGATGGTTTGTATGAATGGTTGGTTATGCCTTTTTGTTTGACTAATGCACCTAGTACTTTCATGAGGTTGATGAATGAAGTTCTAAAAAGATTCTTGGGTAAGTTTGTGATTATTTATTTGGATGATATTCTGATATTCAGCAAGACTAAGGAAGAACATCTTGAGCATATTAGACAAGTATTGTGAAGGTTAAAAAAGGAAAATTTGCTGATTAATCTAAAAAAGTGTTCTTTTATGCAAGAGGAGATTGTGTATTAGGGATTTGTGATTTCAGCTGATGGATTGAGGATGGATCCTGAGATGGTTAAAGTAATTTTGGAATGGCCTACACCTGAGAATGCAGGTGAGGTAAGATCATTTCATGGTTTGGCTAGTTTTTACAAAAAGTTTATAAAGAATTTCAGTGTTGTTTGTAATGCTATGACTGAAACAATGAGGGGAGATAAAAAGGAATTCAAGTGGACACATGGAGCTGATAAGACTTTTGAGACTTTCAAACAAAAGGTTACTAAATTACCTGTATTGGCTTTACCTAATTTCAACAAAGTATTTCAAGTTGAATGTGATGCAAGTGGTAATGCAATAGGAGCTGTATTAAGTCAAGAAGGTAAGCCTATTGCTTTCTTTAGTGAAAAGTTGAATGATGCTAAAAGAAAATATTCTGTGTATGATCAAGAGTTTTATGCTATTGTTCAAGAGTTGCAGAAGTGGAGACATTATTTGATGCCTAAGGAGTTTGTGTTGTATACTGATCATAAAGCTTTACAATACTTGGGAAGTCAACATAAATTGAATAAAATACATATGAACTGGGTTGAGTATTTGCAGAGTTTTACATTTGTGATCAAGCACAAGAGTGGAGTTACTAACAAAGTTGTTGATGCATTGAGTAGAAAACGTTCTTTGTTGATCGAAATGAAGGTTGAAGTTCTTGGTTTTGATGAGATGAAAGAGTTATATGATGTTGATCCTAATTTTTCTGAGCCATGGAGAGAGTGCAAAGCACCAAATATGACAGATCGCATAAGTAATTATGATGAGTATTTCATTCAAGAAGGTATGTTGTTCAAAGGTATTCAGTTGTGTATTTCTAGAAGTCCTATGAGGTTGAATTTGATTAAGGAAAAGCATAGCGGTGGATTAGCTGGACATTTTGGAATCGATAAGACATTGAGTTTGCTGGAAGAGAAATATTATTGGCCACAAATTTATAAGGATGTTTAAAAATTTGTAAAGAGTTGTGGAGTTTTTCAAGTTGCAAAGGGAGTGAGTCAAAATACTAGTTTGTATACACCTATTACTGTTCCTTAGAAACCTTGGACTAACATTAGTATGGATTTTGTTCTTGGATTGCCTAAAATAGTGAAAGGGTATGATTCCATATTTGTTGTAGTGGAAAAATTTTCTAAGATGGCTCATTTTATACCATGTAAGAAGACATTAGATGCCGAGCATGTTGCTGAAATTTTCTTTAAAGAGATTGTGAGATTACATGGATTACCAAGAAGCATTATTTCAGATAGAGACAATAAGTTTGTTGGTTATTTTTGGAAGAATTTATGGAAGAAGATGGGTACTGAATTAAAGTTTAGTTCTACATTCCATCCAAAAATAGATGGACAGATAGAGGTTGTGAGTAGAAGCTTGGGTAATTTGTTGAGATGTTTAGTTAGGAATAAGCCGAGTAATTGGGAGATGGTATTGGCATAAGTTGAATTTGCATATAATAATTATGTGAATAGGAGTACAAGGAAGACACCTTTTGAGATTGTTACCAAAATGTATCCTAGATGTATATCAGATTTGAGAGATGTTGCTGGTGAAGAAAAGAAAAGCACTACAGGAGAAGAATTTGCTGATTTTATGGAGTCCTTGCATAAGGAAGTGAAGTTGAGGTTGGAACAAAGCAATCAGAAGTATAAGGAGAATGCTGATAAGTCTAGAAGACACCATGATTTTCAAGTTGGTGATGAGGTGATGGTTCATCTAAAGAAAGGAAGATTCTCAATTGGAACATATAGCAAGCTGAAGATGAAAAAATTTGGTCCTTGTAAGATCCTGAAGAAGTTTGACAATGGTAATGCTTATGAAGTTGAGTTACCTAATGACAAGGATATATCTCCTATATTTAATATTGCTGATTTGTATAAGTATCAAGAGTCAGAGGATGAAGTTGTTATACCAGATGATTATCCTAAGAAATAGATTGAGGAAGTTGAACAGATATTGGATCAGAGAGTTGGCAATAGTATAAGAGGAAAAGATTACTATGAATATTTGGTGAAGTGGAAGAATAGACCTATTGAAGATGTTTCATGGATTTCTAAATTTGAGTTGGATTCAGCTTAGGTTGGGACATCTCAATGATTCAGGAGAATCATTTCTTTCAACCCTAGTTGTCTGATGTAGGAGCATCCTGGGTTGCCTTGTTATCCTGCTCATTTTGTTCACCTAGTAGTTCCTTCATGTACTTGGTAGTTCTTCATGTGCCTAGCAATCCTATTTTCTTCATCTGCCTAGTAACCCTATTTTCTTCATGTGCCTAGTAACCCTATTTTCTTCATGTGCCTAGTAACCCTATTTTCCTTCATGTGTCGAGTTACTGTAGCATTCCTTCATGTGCCAAGTTACCTAGTGCATGCCGAGTGATTCTTCATGTGCCGAGTTACTCAGTGTATGTCGAGTGTTTCTTCATGTGTCGAGTTACTCAATGTATGCCGAGTGTTTCTTCATGTGCCAAGTTACCTAGTGTATGCCGAGTGTTTCTTCATGTGTCGAGGTACTCAGTGCATGTCGAGTGTTTCTTCATGTGCCAAGTTACCCAGTGTATGTTGAGTGTCAGTATTTGGACATGATTTTGTGAGCTAACTTGCAGGATTTATTTCATTCATGACATTTATGTTAAGATCTTTTCTTGGGATGAGTCCAGACCATTATTGGGTCGGCCTTCCTCTTATGTAATGCTTCTAGAATGATCTGTAAGCTATCTTGGAAAGTATAAATAGAATGTTCAAGCTTAGAATTAGGAAGTTTCAGAGAGAGCAGATTAGAGAGTAGAACTGAAAGTGCAAATTTGTAGTTGGATCTTTGAATGTGAATGTATTTGTAATTGGTTGTAACCCAGAAGGCCTCACAACTAGGCATGTATGAAGATATTCTTAATGAATCAATAAAAGTAATTCACTCTTCTTCCTCCTTTGGTTTCTATTCTTTGTGTTTATTTCCATTGTGTTAACTCTTGCAGGGGGATCTGGATAGCTGGGTGAGCCTTTGGCCTTAGTTATTCATCCTCTTGCTTGCGTTAGATGTATACAACCCTTCCAAGTGTCTTATCTGGTATTCAAAAGTTGTAGTCTTATGATTTTAGTGATTGGTTCATCTGTATGTCAGATATTTTGATATTGTCTTGTGTCCGTTCTTTAAAGTTGAGAGTAATTTTAACTGTTGTATTTTCCCTAGATTAGGGTGGCAACACATTTAAGGTTTTGAAGCTAGTTCTTACTTGATAAATAGAAAATATGATTGACAAGAGAAAAAAAATAAGAGCTTACACAAGAGCCAATCTTGATGTACCAATGTATATTGATTTACTTCAAGGTGGTAAGAAGAACCTGAATAAGAAAAAGGTAGAACCAAACCCCACTTGGAAACCAAAAGGTAGTGTTTAAATTAACTCTCAATACCAACCAGTGGTAGGGAGAGAGTCCTCTTCACTTAGCTTTGAATCAGAAACCATAAGATATTTAGGAGGAATATTTAGTACCCCATTACTAGATGAAAGAACATATCAAGACAAGAATATGTCACTAGTAGGGAATGCATCCCCTAGATCAGATCTAATAGCTAAGATGAATCATAGGCTAGGAATCAGGAGTTCATTTGGGGATCCTTTTAATCCCAGAGCAGTCCCATACATAGAAACTAATCTTATAGACCTAGATGATCCTGCTAATTTAGAAGCCACTTCTATAGATCCTAAAGAAGTATGATCAGAGATAGGAGTTTTGAAGAAATGGGTTGCTGAGGAAGAAGCTGAGCGTACTCATCTAGAAAAGGAAAGAGAGCAAGCCACCCTAGACACCCTTGTTGAAAGAGATAATTTTCTTAGAAGGATGGCTACCTTAAAAGAACAAAAAAAGAAGTTAGAAGAAAGAACTTCAATCCTTCATGATGATGTCTTTGGAGATGTAGATAGTCTAAGAGAAAAAGTTCAAGAACAAGAAAGGTTTCTAAGCCAAAAATAAGAACATGTTATTTCCCAAGTTCAATCATACAAGCCTGTCTAGAGTAACCAGGTAGAACCTACTATCAAGTAGATAGATAAAGGAAAAGGTAAAGGTATAGGAATCTAGATAAATGAGCCTCAAGTAGTAACTAGTAAATCTATAAAACCCCCTATGTCAAAACTAGATCTAAATTTGGAAAAGGCTAGGAAAGAGAAAGAAGATTTTGCAAAAGAACTCGAGAAGGTTGAGAATGAAGCCCAAGTCCAAGAAACTAGGAGGAAAATCCAGTTCATAAACTCTATTTATGCATTGGCTTCATGGCCAAATTTTTCTACCCCAACTACAACTTCTATACCAGCTTGTGGACCAATAATTTCAACTTAAGAAATATCTCAATCTACCCTTGCCTCATCATCCACCATCAATACTCAAGCCTCGGTTGTCCAACCTCAAATGTTGTTGGTTCTCAAAATAAGCCCATCTACATGGAAAAATATAGACAAATGTCATTTGTGGGTATTCCTCATGCTCCACATCCTATATCTTTTGATTTAAGAGATAAAGTTGTCAAGTTCTCTAGAAATAATGCTATTACCAATGAAGAGCACTTGAGAATTTTCATAGATATGCTAAATGACTTTGAAGTTGAACATGAGGATGTGGTGATGAAGTTATTTGTTCATTCACTAACTGAAGATGCAAGGGATTAGTTCAGAATTTTATCTGAAAACAACATTAGCTCGTGGAGTGATTTGGAGAAATTGTTCGAAGAACAATATGGAGATAATACTAATGTTGGGTTTATGTTGAATGATTTCAATAACATCAAGAAGAACCCCAATGAGTCTATATTTGATTTCAATGTAAGATTCCAAAAAGGTATGTATAAATTGTTCCAGGTTATGAGGTTGAATGAGGATGTTTGTCTTACAACCTATTTTAATGCTTTTGATAGCAAGATGACTTACTAGTTAAGGGATAAAGACCCTAAGACTTTGAGGAATGCTTATAAGGTTGCAGTAAATATTGAGAATAATAGGAAAGCATCTAGAAAGCTTGGTAGGAGAGATGACCCAAAGTTGTTTAATCCCAAGAACAATAATAAGAAGGAGGTTGACAAAACTCTTGCAAGTAAGAAGCTTGAGGAACCTACAATAAGTTAGGTATTGGACTTGTTGAAAAAGATGAACCCAACTACTTTCAATACACATAAGCCAAATGTTGGTGAGAAGGCCCCAGTGAACAAAAACAGTTTCAATAGACAACCCAAAATGCAGAACTACCCTTATACCACTCAGTGGAAGGATGGTAAGTCAATTCCTAGCCAAACCCAAAATGTAAAAGCTAAGGGTACACCAGATCCTTTGCAAAGAAGTTTTTTTAATATGAATGATGATATGCCATGGTGTATCATTTGTCAGTCACCTCACTCTTCAAAGTATTGTGCAATTACTCAATCATTTGTTTCAGATCATAGTGCACAAAATGAGGAAGAAGAAGAAGAAAAAAGCCATGATGAAGTAAGCTATAATATGGTGAGCATGTGCAATGACTGTGTGGATTCTGATTTGGAAGAAACTGAAAGTGATCTTGAAAATAAGAGAGTTTCCTATCAGTTACATCATCAACAAGTGTTTTCAGACAATGAAGGGTATGATGAAGATCAAGTATGTGCTACATCTTCTAAAGTTGGTCATGTAAACTTGAGAATGCCCTCTAAAGAGGAGATCAATAGGATCACTGTAGAGATGATCTCCCAAGTACATAAAAATTACAATTTGAGAAGAAAAATAATTAATAATGCTATTGGGAACCCTTCTATTATATTCATCAAGGATATTACACATAAGATGAAGGATGAAAATAAAGAGGCTAATGTAGAGATAGTTAAAGTTAAAGATATTAAAACCAAGAAGTGGGAATCCAAGAAGAAAGTTCAATTCCAAACAAATGAGACAACAAAATAAATTGTGCAAGAAAAGGGATCAGGATATGATACTATCAAGAAAATGATATTGCCTACTATTCAAAAGGTTCCTACTCCAGGTATGATTGTGAAACCTATTATATCTGATCCTATTGACATGATATCCATGAATTAATGCGATCAGATTTCCACAATCCATTTTAGTTATGTTGATCAATTTTTTGGATTAGATTGTGTAGAGATTTTTGTCATCAACGTTTCGAATCACACTACATGATCCATCATCAGGATGAGAGAGCAGGAGATGTCAAATGAAGTAAGTAGCAGATTTAGAAAAGACTCACCATATATAGGAGAACTGGAAAAAGAAAAGGAAGCACCAACCCCAAGGTTAAAAACAAAAAACATAATAAATAAATAAAACTATATAAAAAACAAAACAAGACACTAGGGGGGAAAGACTAAAACCAAAGCCAACCCACAAGAAGAAGTTAAAAAAGGGAATGCAAAGAAAAGAATAAAGAATAAAGAAATTAAAAATTAAAAAAATTAAAAAGTAAAAATAAAAATAAAACATACATAAATTATTAATGAAGACCAAGACAAACAAAAGTCAAAAAATGTTATATAAATGCATATATCTATATATACAAGAATACAAAAAAAGATATATCAATATGTATATATATATAAATATATATATATATATATATATATATATATAGTGTTGCATATATGCATATATATATATATATATATATATATATATATATAGTGTTGCATATATGCATTTATATATATATATATATATATATAAATGCATATATGCAACACTATATATATATATATATATATATATATAAAAGAGAAAATAACAGAGCAACTAAGAAATACCCTAACAACTTCAAAGCCTAAAAAAGAGAATAATGAAAAATATAATAAATACTTGAGGTATATATGCAATCCACGCATTACATATGCAAGTGGGTAGCTAATATATATATATATATATATATATATATATATATATACGTACACATACTTATAAACGTACCCAAAAAATATATATGTGCTAATATATATATGGAAAACTAAAGCCAAAGACGCCAATATATATTATATGCATGGATAAGAACTAACACCAAAGGCGAGGCATGGGCTAAAACACTGACTAGAAGAGCAAACATGGAAAACCACCTAACTAAATAACCAAAAAATAAAGACATTGAAAAGCCAGAGGAGAACACTAAAATATTAAGAGCACCTAACACAAATAAAAATAACAAACGCATCTAATATATTTATACTATATGCTAGAAGCATCTACGCAAGGAAGAATAAATGCCTATCAACTAGACCACTAAAACACAAACGAGCGGACAGAATAAAAACAACCTGAAAGAATAAACAAATAAATAAATAAATCAAAGAGATAAGCTAGGGAAACAGAAAAGAGAGGTGAGAAAAGAACTAAGAAAGAGAGGAAGCGCACTAAAAAGATAAAATCAGACAAAGGAACCAAGAAAGAGAAGGAAAGAGAAAGGCAGTGGAAGCAAAGCCCTCGACGAGAGGAGGAGGAGAGAGAAGACCGAAAAAACAACATGGCCCGTGAGGGCAATCAAGACGGAAGAAAAAGAGGGAAGAGGACAGGAAACAAGGCAGGGAGAGAGCAGCCACGCAATGAGGGAAGGAGGGAAAGGGGGAAAAAACAAAACCCACACTACACGGGTGACAGACCTAGGAGAAAAAAATGGGAAGCCAAGAGGGGTTGAGGGTCCAGCCATCATCCCGATTAAGGTTGATGGGGTGGTTATTGATTACGATGGCTTCTTTAAGTTTCCTTTTGAAAAAGTTATCCTCATTGGAAATGATCTGCATATTCTCCAAACATATGTGATGTTTGGTAGACAAAGAGTGCTCGGCCAATGCTGACTTATGAACCCTATCATGCCTAATGTCTGCTACATGCTCTTTGATACGAGTGTGGAAAGAGCGACCCATTTCCCCTATATATGGGGTGCCACAGGAGCAAACCACCTTGTAGACCCCTGAGTTAGAATACCTATCTCTAGGGTCTTTGATAGGTGGGACATGATTCCTGATCTTGGAGAGGGGTCTGAAGGCAACACGCAGACCATTTTTAGATAGGATCTTGGCGATCTTATGGGATATGCCTTCCACAAAAGGGAGGGAGGCATGTGAGATGCGGGGGGGGAGAGGCAAAGAGGAAGGTTTCGAGGGAGCTAGGTGTAGGGACCTGGCTTGCTTGAGGGCTCTAGAAATTTGCCTAGAAGAGTAGCCATTAAGCTTAAAGACCTGGCAGAGATGGTTGAGCTCAAGGTTTAAGTGATCATCATCACAGATCCTGTGAGCCCTCAAAGTTAGGGTCTTAAGAATGCCCAATTTCTGGCTTGGATAATGGTGGGAGGAGGATTGAATGTACAGGTCAGTATGTGTGGCCTTTCTAAACACACGGCGACCAAGGGAGCCATCTGGCTTCTTGATGAGTAGAACATCAAGGAATGGTAATTGGTTGCTAGACTCGAGCTCCTTGGTGAAAGAAATAGAAGGCGCAATGTTATTGATGTGTTGGTGGAACTCTTCTAGTTTGTCCAACCCGTGAGGCCAACAAACATTAGTGTCATCAACATATCTTTTCCACCATTTAGGTTGAAGAGGGAACGAACACAGGGCCACCTCTTCAAAATGCTCCATGTAAAGGTTGGCGATGATGGGGGAGAGAGGGGAGCCCATGGCCACTCCATCAACTTGCTCATAGATAATCCCTTGGAAGGAGAAAAAGGTTGATCTGAGGCATAACTCAACCAAACTAGCAATCTCCTCATTGGTCTTGCGCTTAACAAGCTCAATGGAATCGAGGATAGGGACCTTAGTGAAGAGCGAGACCACGTCAAAGCTTACCAGGACATCATTTCTATCCAGATGGGAATCCTTAATAAAGTGGACGAAATGGGTTGAGTCCTTGATAAAGGAGTCTGTGTTACCTACCAGCGGGGAGATTAACTTGGCTAGATGAGTAGCCAAGGGGTAGGTAGGGGAACCTATAGTGTCAACTATAGGTCTAAGCGGGATTCCCCTCTTGTGGATTTTTGGGGCCCCATAGATACGGGGAGTGACTTCCTTGGAGGGGACCAACTTTTTCTTGATGACATCATCAAAAGACGAGGTCAAGACACTCGCTTTGACTTTTTTCAAGATTTTACCACAAGGGTTGCGAGATAAGGATCGATAACTATGCGGGTCAGAGAGAAGGTCAAGCATTTTTGCGACATAGTCTTGTTGATTCATAATGACAGTGGCATTGCCCTTGTCCGCTTTGATGATTGCTAGGTCATTATGATTCAACAAAATTTTGAAAGCAAGGAGCTCGGCCTTGGGGATGTTGCGCCTAGGCGATTTGGCATGTCGGAGGGTGACAACACAATCTTGCCTAATAATTTTGGCAGCCTCATTGGGGAGAGAGCGGATGGCATTCTCGATTTCCATGAGGAAGTCTACCCGTGGGATGATGTGCGGTGTCAACACAAAATTGAGGCCCTGTTTCAAGAATTTAAAAGAGAGGGGGTCGAGAGTGGCATCGGAAAGGTTAACAACCAATTTGCAATCCCAATTGTCAACAAGGTTGGGAGTGACAGGTGGGTCAAGGCGGAACAAGGGAGGACAAGGTTCAAGGGGAGAGAGCCCAGGAGGAATGGGCAGGGAAGCCACTAAGGTAGGAGAAGGCATGGTAGGAAGATTAGTCTCAACCATTGAATTCCTAATCCTGAACATTGAGCAAGGGGAGCCGGGGGCTAATTGGGAGGCAAGCATGTGGGTGGGAACTAAGGGGGGATTATTGACCACGTGGTCAAGATTGGCTTTAGAAACAAAATCTACAGGGGGAACGGACCGACCAGCTGTAGGGGTCACATCAGCATTGGATAAAGGGGGAGAATCAACGCAAAGAGGGGCTCAAGGTGCAGCAACCACCTCAGAGACGTCAAGATCACCATAAATGCAAAGAGGAGAGGGCAGAACAGGAGAAGACGCACCTAGTAAATATGGAGAGGAGCTATTGGAAGGAGATAGTCGTTGGAAAACTTCAGCCTGCAAGCGGAGTCCAGGTCGCTCATCGATTCCAGGAATGACAACTTCAGTCTGCGATTCCAGGAAGCCAAGTCGCTCGCCATTTCCAGGAATGACCTCAGGTTGAGAAGCCAGAGGCAACAACGAAAGCGAAGACCAAGGGTGCACTGCAGTCTGAGGAAGCGGAACTAAGTACTCTGGTAGAGAAGATTATGTCAAGATTGACCCCACGCACCACTCTGCCCTAGCACCAGAAACAGAAGGAGGAACGGTCTGTAGATTGGAGGCCCGCAGAATACAAGATGAGGATGCCTGCTTCACCGCACTAGCATTGTTATCATTCTGCCAAGTAGATGTCGACTGAGCCGCAGAGATGGATGCCTCTTGTATATCAGAGATGGACGTTCGGGAGTGGTTTCTATCCAGTGATATGGCAGGTTGTCCAAGCAGCAAGGAGTCATACATGTCAAGCGATATGGCAGGTTGGCGAAGCAAAGAATCAACCGCGTCGAAAGGTGGTCTCACGTATGCGCCAAGATTGGAGAACCCATGAGCGTGAAGGACCTTGAGAGTCATCGCATCAAACTTCTTTTTTTGCCTGGTGATGCAAATTTGCTGACGTCCCAACGCTTTGCAGTGTGTGGATGTGTCAAGGCGAATCCAAAGATCTGGTCGTAAGGTAGCTGCGAGTTCTAGATGGAGGGGGAACAACCTGGCATTCAGAGCACTGATAGACCTCCTAGTGGAATGAATAACTGATCTGAGGAGAGATAGACTAGCATGGAAGAAGATATGCTTGGTGTACGCACTCCAAAGGTGGTGGCTGATACTGACAAAAGAGGGGATGAGCTTAGAATCACGACATCTTTTAAGAAAAGCTAAATCTGCAACTTTTTTCATCAGTTTAATCCTTAACAACTCCAGCTGCTTGGATTTGAAACAAATTTCCCTCCCATGTAGGGTATCAATTAATGCGATCAGATTTCCACAATCCATTTTAGTTATGTTGATCAGTTTTTTGGATTAGATTGTGTAGAGATTTTTGTCATCAACGTTTTGAATCACACTACGTGATCCATCATCAGGATGAGAGAGCAGGAGATGTCAAATGAAGTAAGTAGAAGATTTAGAAAAGACTCACCATATATAGGAGAATAGGAAAAAGAAAAGGAAGCACCAACCCCAAGGTTAAAAACAAAAAACATAATAAATAAATAAAACTATATAAAAAACAAAACAAGACACTAGGGGGGAAAGACTAAAACCAAAGCCAACCCACAAGAAGAAGTTAAAAAAGGGAATGAAAAGAAAAGAATAAAGAATAAAGAAATTAAAAATTAAAAAAATTAAAAAGTAAAAATAAAAATAAAACATACATAAATTATTAACGAAGACCAAGACAAACAAAAGTCAAAAAATGTTATATAAATGCATATATCTATATATACAAGAATACAAACAAAGATATATCAATATGTATATATATATATATATATATATATATATATATATATATATATATATATATATATATATATATATATATATATATATATATATATATATCTATATATATAAATGCATATATGCAACACTATATATATATATATATATATATATATATATATATATATATATATATATATATATAAGTGAAAATAACAGAGCAACTAAGAAATACCCTAACAACTTCAAAGCCTAAAAAAGAGAATAATGAAAAATATAATAAATACTTGAGGTATATATGCAATCCACGCATTACATATGCAAGTGGGTAGCTAATATATATATATATATATACGTACACATACTTATAAATGTACCCAAAAAATATATATGTGCTAATATATATATGGAAAACTAAAGCCAAAGATGCCAATATATATTATATGCATGGATAAGAACTAACACCAAAGGCGAGGCATGGGCTAAAACACTGACTAGAAGAGCAAACATGGAAAACCACCTAACTAAATAACCAAAAAATAAAGACATTGAAAAGCCAGAGAAGAACACTAAAATATTAAGAGCACCTAACACAAATAAAAATAACAAACGCATCTAATATATCCATGTTTTCACAAATTACTGTTAAAGCACCCTTATCTAAACTATTTAGAATTGAAGAGCATAAGACAAAAGCCTTGTCATGGTTGGAAGGGATAGTAAATATTAACAATAGCATAGAACAAAATGCAATTCAAAAAACCCCATTAGTAGTAGAAGATAGTGGTATTATATCTCAAATTCTCCAAATGTTCTTGGATGATTCATTAGTAGCATATATAGAAGATATTGACCCATTTTTTCTCAGCCTAATTATAAAAGGAAAAACCCTAAAAAATTGTATGATAGATTCAAGAGCTTCTAACACCATCATGCCTTTTAAAGTAATGGAAGCCCTAGGGTTGAAAGTAGATACTAAGAAAGGAAAATGTAGAGGTATGGATGCTAGAGAAGTCCTAGTTATAGGTAGTATTAATGCTTTACCATTTAAGCTAGCTACATACCTTGAGGCAGAGTTGACCATGTCAGTCCTTCTAGTTGATATTCCTCCACACTATGGAATGTTGCTCTCTAGAAAATGGAGTGTTTCTATGGGAGGTAGCCTACAATATGACCTAACCTATGCAAATTTTCACATAGGAGATAAGGCTATTAAAGTAGATAGAGAACCAAGGGTCAGTCATATTTTGGGGGAAGAAATTGTCAAAGATGCTACTTGTTTTTAGACATAGGTGTGAATGCATTCAGAACTAAGTTAATTATCCAAGAAGTTGAGAAGTTGCCTACTATAATTGAGCATGAAGTTGAGTGTTATATGGATTCACCAATATTATGGACCATGTTCTTTGATGGGGCTAGCTCTAAAGAAGGTGTAGGGGTAGGGGTAGTTTTTGTTTCTCTTGAAAAGAATACTTTTAGATATTCCTTCACCCTAAATTTTTCATGCACCAACAATATAGCTGAGTATGAAGCCCTATTGTTAGGATGAAAGTTTCTACCTACCATGGAATTAAAAAGTTGCATGCTACAAGTGATTTAGATTTGGTTATCTTGCAAATAAAGGGGATGCATGCATCTAAAAATAAAAGATTGAAACAATATAGGAACGTTGTCTTGGATCAGATGAAATTCTTTGATGCATTTGGTATTTCATGGAGAGATAGAACTTAGAATAAGATGGATGACTTATCAAAAAATGTAGCAATTAAATCATAGGAGGTATCATTTGTAGGAGTTTCATAGATTGAGGTCCAAAATAGACCCTCAATAACTAATAATATTGAACATTGAAAAGTATTTGAAGATGACAAAGACATTGTGAATTTCTTGTTGAATGAAGATAAATACCATGATCAAGAGTTGGACTGTAGTGATTTGGTTAAAACCATAGATGGGAAGGAAACAATGTTTGGTCAAGAGGTCATACAATTAAAGACTAATAAAGTACCTAAGGGTCTAGTTGTTTTAGAGAATATGTTTGACAACCAAGATAGGGTAAGACCTGGGGCTAAAGATTATAAATCTCTAGAGCTAGAAGAGATAAATCTAGGTACTAATGAGGCCCCTAAGAAAGTGTATATTGGTTAGAATTTGTCAGCTAAAATTAGAAAGTCTTTGATTGACCTAATGAGAAAATATAGACATGTTTTTACATGGTCATATGATGACCTAAAGGCTTATAGAGAATATCTTTTTCAACATGGCATACCATTGAAGGATAATGTAAAACCTTTTAGGAAAAAATAGAGACCAGTCAATCCCAATCTAGCCCCTAAAATGCAAGAGGAATTGACAAAGTTAAGGGATGGAGGGATAATTAAACCTATTAGACATTCCACTTGGGACTCAAATCTAGTACTTGTCAGGAAAAAGAATGGAGACATCAGACTGTGTGTAGATTTTAGAAACCTAAACATTGCTTATTTAAAAGATAATTATGGGTTGTCAGACATGGAGGCTATGTTACAACAAGTGACCAGTTCTAAGTTGATGTCCATGATGGATGGTTTCTTAGGTTATAACCAGGTCTTGGTAAAAGAAGAAGAGTAATTTGAGAAATTATTTACAACTCCATGGGGGACTTATGTGTATGTGAGAATGCCTTTTGGATTGATTAATATTGGTGCCACTTTTCAAAGAGCTATGGATGTAGCTTTCCATGAGTATATAAATAAATTCATAGTTGTATACCAAGATCACCTTACAACTTATTCCAAAAAGGGTATAGACCACTATAGACATTTGGAGAAGATTTTTATTAAAGCATTGGAATATGGAGTGTCATTAAACCCTAAGAAATGTACATTTGGGGTAACTGAAGGCAAACTATTGGGACATATAGTATCAAAGGATGGAGTAAAGATAGATCCTGAGAGAGTGACAACCATTGATAAGGTCCCTTAGCCAAAGAATGTGAAGGGAATACAATCTTTCTTTGGGTGAGTTAACTTTCTAAGGAGATTTGTTACAAATTTTGTTGAGATTAGTAGGCCTATTTCAAAAATGCTTAAGAAAGGAGCTACTATTAACTAGGATGGTGAACCTTCACAAGAATTTTAGGACATTGAGACTACTATAAAAAATGCTCTAGTCCTTAGGACCCTTGACTACACAAAACCTATGCACATATTTTCTTTTGCATCTTTCCATATTGTAGTTGTAGTTTTGTTATAGAAGAATGAACAACCTATTGCTTTCTTTAGTAAGTTAGTGCAACCTACTGAGTTTAAATATGAGATTAATGAGAAACATGCTTATGCCTTGGTAAAAGCTATTAAGGATTTCAGATATTACTTGATAGGTGCCATTGTCATTGCATTTGTGCCTAGTGCTACTATAAAGGACATATTTTCTCAACAAGAAGTGTCAGATAGAAGATGCAGATGGATTAATAGGGTCCAAGAGTATAACATTGAAATACAAATAAAAGAACTAGTGAGAGGCCAAGGATTAGCTAAGCTTATGGCTTCAACTAACTTAGATGCTAATCAGATTAATACAGTAATAGATGATTTGAAGTCAAGCCTATGTGATATGGACTAGTGTGAATGGTACACCAATGTCATCCATTATCTGCAACATATGAAAGCCCCTCCTCATTTGAATGAGAATGAAGAAAGAAATACCAAGTTACAAGCTATTAGGTATATTATTATCCAAAATGATTTATGGTGGAGAAATTTTGAAGGAGTTCTACTAAAGTGTGTTGATCAAGAAAATTCAAAAGAGATATTGAAGGAAATGCATTCTGGAGTTTGTGGAGGACATTATATGGCCAAGACTACTACCCATAAGGTAATCAGAGTTGGTTTCTAGTGGTCTTCTCTTTTTAAAGATGCTTAGGTGATGGTTAGAAAATGTGATTCCTATCAGAGATTCGCAAGTAAGTTGAAATTCTTAGGAAATACTCCATTGAACTCAGTAGAGGTTCAAGA
Source organism: Cupressus sempervirens (assembly GCA_028749045.1). Classification (NCBI taxonomy): domain Eukaryota; kingdom Viridiplantae; phylum Streptophyta; class Pinopsida; order Cupressales; family Cupressaceae; genus Cupressus; species Cupressus sempervirens. The sequence goes on along the minus strand of CM053790.1, from coordinate 441,976,063 downwards.
ACCATTTCAACAATGGGGAATAGATTTCATAGGAGAATTTTCTCCTAAGTCCAATACTAGTTATTCATGGATACTAGTTGCCACTGATTATTTCAAAAAGTGGGTGGAGGTAGTCCCTACAAGAAATGCAACTAGTAAAGTTGTCAATAATTTCTTGCTAAATAACATTATTTCTAGATTTGGTTGTCCTCAAAAAATTGTAGCAGATAATATAATGTGCTTTAGGTTTGAGGAGTTCATGAAATTTTGTGACAAATATGGAATTACAAGATCAACTTCTTCCCCTTATCATTCACAAGGGAATGGACAAGTTGAGTCCACAAATAAGAGTTTTTTGAAAATAATAAGGCCACTAGATGATAATAAGAAAGCCTAGGATTCTAAGCTGCAATTAGCCATATGGGCTGACAGGGTGACTATGAAGAAAGCCATTGGTGTAGCACCTTTTGATATGGTGTATGGAATTCAGGAAAGAATGCCTCAGAACAACCTGGTAGGACTTTATAATAACATCTAGTTATATGATGAAGACATTACTAATGATATTCAAGAAAGGTTAGATGAGCTTGTAGGACTAGCAAAAATCAAAAGAGAGGCATCAATCAAAAATCAAAAGTTGCAACTATAGGTCAAAGCACTCTATCATAAAAGAATAGTGAACAAGAAATTTGAAGATGGAGATTTATTCCTCATGTGAAATGCCAGGATTGATGATAAAGGTAAACACGGTAAGTTTGATCCTATATAGTTAGGTCTTTATTTGATTGAAACTACATGGGGAGAGGACTTTTATATTCTCAAGGATTTGTTAGGTAACATTCTTGAACTGCCATTTCATGGACAATTCTTGAAGAAGTATTTTTCTTGAAAAATACTTATTTCTTCCATGAACAGTAGTCTAGGTTCCCTTGTACATTTTGTAAAATCTTTATGTCTTTTGTATAGCTCTTGTATATTTTTTTGTTCTATGTTTTTGCTCTCTCAAAGTTGTCAGAAGTAAAAGGTCAAGCTTGTGGTCTACTTCTCCCAAGGATTCTAAGCCCTCAAATTGAATTCAATGTTTTCAAAATGACAACCACCCTATCCATCTAGAAGGAAGTTAGCGCAAATATATTTATATTAGGTATTGGTAGGTACCCTAACTTGGGATGATGCCTTAACAAATTAATAGTGATTTAAATCAATTTTAAGAAGAATTGTCCCATTGTGAGTGATGGGACAATATTTTTATAAGTCTATATTTCAATTATATGTAAAACTATTGGGGATTCCATTGGGTATGCTAGTTGATTTTAAAGTAAGGCCTAAGTGGGAAAATTATGTCATATCAAGGTAAGCCCTATATATGAAAATTGTGTCTTGGATTACAGGAGACTTCCAAGAGGAAGTCGATAGCTAGGGGGGAGGATGTAAGGTCCACCTTCGTACTATATTATAAATGTGAGGAATGAATATGATTAAGAGTTAATTAGGTCATGATTGACACTCTTGTTATTAACAATGATTTATGAAGTCCTATTAGAGATTGATGTAGATTTAGATTATTAAAAGGTGTATACCGTATCCAATAACATTAGGTTGATAAGATAAGACCACATGAAAATGAGACTCAATGTGTTCAAGTTGAGGATCTGGCCATGAGATTCAAGGTCTGATCTACAAGGTAAAAAGGAAAGATAAATTAATATTTACTCTAGTGAGGACAACAATGAATGTGGGATTATAATGATAACAAGACATATGATTACATTCGAAAATTGGTTTTAAATTAGGATGACATAATATGGAAATATTCTAATAGTATGAGGAATTACCCCTAAGAACTCACACACAAACCCCTCATAATGTGATAAAGGGATATTGCTAGGACTATCGACATGTTTAACTTGATTGGAAGGATAATAGTTAAGAAGTCTTCATATTAGTGCACTTCACTTAGGACATATATACTGAGATCCATTTTATATGTTTTAATGATTTAGTAGATATGAATTTAGTGTTTCATGATTATAAGTATGGTAATAGAGTTTAGAATGGAAATTTCATTATGTTAAGAAAGATAAATGTTGATATGCATATTTTGATTTTGCAATATTTTAAATATTTTATGGAAATGATTGGATGAAAGTTAATTTTACATGTGATGTGAATTATGTGATATTGGATTATTTTACACTTATTTGTATGTATTTTTATACTATTTTATTGGGCTACTGATGTTTAAGTTAAGTGTGCAAGAAAGTTGAACCATGGAAATTATTCGGGGAAACAAGGTTCAAACCTATGTGAACATGGTAAAGCCAAGGTGAATCTTTGGAAGATTCAAAACCTCATTGTATTGTGTTTATGTCATATTGTGATTATGCATGGGTGTTATAAGTTTAAAGATCATGGTTATTAGCAACATGTCATTGTGATGTGTAAGTATTTAATGGGTATGTGTCATTTGATACCTATGTTGTGTATGTGTAAATGGCATGTCAGGTAGGATTTTGGGCATGGAGTCACTTAATCTAAACTTAATCCCATTCTGAAATTAAGTTAACCCACCTTGAAGAGTGTTAGGATGAGTCACCTTCATGATGAAATTCAAATTAAATTTGATAGGAACTTTAGAGAGACTAAAAGTGGTTCCCAAGTGTTATTTTGGTGAAAATAAGTTACCCAAGTGGTAGTAGTATAGGTTGGGAGTCTAAATATAACCATAAGTTGGCCTAGGGGAGTTAAGAGACCCTCTAAATTAGTCATTTTCAAGCCAATTCGAAAATTAGAGTACCACATGACTTCTTGCCTCACCCCTCCACTTGGTTAATTTTCCATTGGTAGAAAGGTACAAGGGTGTAAGAGTGGTAGGTGGGGATGGAAGTGGAGGTCCTTTTAGGGAGCTTGTGCCAAACTTAGTGATTATTCACCCACTCTCTAATGGTAGAGATAGATAGGTTTTTGGAAGAGGAAGCTTGGAAGCCAAAGAAGGAATGATCTTGATCACCATTTGATAACCATAGCTTGGAAGGATGTTAGTGCTTCATGCCATGTTTTCTTCATCTCATGACGTTGAAGTTGGAAATTATAAAAGTGTTCTTGTAGGATCTATGTGTGTGATATGGAATTATGCATTTTCATTGAAATATTTGTGTTGTAGTGTTGTGGTTGTGTATATTGTTTCATGAATTCTCTTGGGGTTTCTTGTTTGGTTTCCTTGTTTTGTTTTAATGTTGAAATTTGGTCATGGGTGTGAAGGCTTCACTCACCCTTGGGAGGGAAGAGAAGCCTTGGATGACGGGGTTAGTTGGGCTTGAAATATAGTTGAGAACCTTGGAGTATAGGCTCCATTGTATGCCATATTCATTCACATCTTGTTTTTGGGATGATAAGAAAAATGATGGTGTAGAAAGAAAGACTATGGGTATGGATTTTCAAGGATGTTATGGTTGATGGTAGTATGTTTTGGAGGAAGTTTGTGAAAGCCCCAAAAGGGCATGGAATTTGTTGATTGTAAAAGACCTGAAAGGGCATGCAAATTGATGTTGCAAATATGGTATGATATGGAAAGTCTCCTAATTGAAATCCCACCTTCACCCTATGTTTATGATTCCATTTGTGAATCATTCTGCAAACCTTGGTTGGGGTTGTAAGTGTGTTGCAGAAATGTTGTGTTCTTGTTGTTCTTGTTTTGTGAAATTGTTTTGGATGTATACTGTTTGAGCCTTGTCTCCCCTAGTGTGGGGGTGGTCTCCTTGAGGCCTAGGTTGGGAGGTGAGCCTCCATGGTTCAAAAATTCTATTTCTTGTTTGCAGGTCTTTATTGGAAGATCTTGAAAAAATCTTGTAGCTTTTATTGTCTTTCCATGTGCATAGGAGATGCAAATATTCTTTATTGCATGGAGATGAGATAGAGAGAAAACCCCATTTTGTTATGTAGATCTAAATGTATTGTAAGAGGATGTTAATGACTTAGTTACACTATCAAATGGAAAGGTTATATGAAATCTAGTGTAGTCAAAAGTATCTCCATTGTGTTTAAATGGTATGTTGAGTTCACCACCTTTGTGTATTATAGGAGTATCATGGAAGAGAAATTCAATGTACTAATATTGTTGTTTGCAATGTCTTGAATATGAGTGTATGGAGGTGAAGAGTTAATTTTCATTGTAGAATAGGAATGGCTAAGATAATGAACTTGTATTTGGCTCATGGTCATGTTATGAATATCATTCTGAAATTTAAAATATTTGAAAGTTTGTGAGCTATATACATAAGGTTTCTTTAATTTTCTAAATTCATAGATGAGAATAATCAGATCTCTTTCATATAAGAATTCTATCATGTTTCTTTATGTGTTTTTTGGTGTTGAGGCTATTGGCCAAATGGAGCAATAAGATTATCAATTTAGATTATCATAACATAATTTAGAAATCTCTAATGTATCATTGAAATAGATATCATAATGCCTTAGACTATAGTAGTAGAGAGAAACAAATACATGACATATAATTTATAAGGTATAACACATAAAGCTTGCTATAGACACACAAATTACTTTCTGGATTTTATATGGAGGAAATGGAAATAATATCTACTAATACAGACCAATATAATAACCAAAGAATATACCATAGTATCTTCCAAATAAAATAATAGAATACTTGATTAACAAGCAAGACATAACATAATAAAATAATCTAAAGGAAACACCTAAGGTCCAAATCACAATCATTCAAAATTAAAAGTAAAAAAGAATTAAAGATGAAATCCCCAAGTGAGGGTCAACCTAGCAAATGGACAAGACATTTAACAATAAAATAACCAACAAAAAACATATAACATTTAAATCAAGTTGCTGCCCAATAAAGATTGGGCGACCAAGACGATGCGGGTATATATAAAACATGGAAGAGGGGACCAAGGAATTTAATTCCCCTGACATGACTGAGACTTAATTCACCTACCTCTTACCTAGGCACTTTGTGCATTAGAATATATATATTTGAGCAACTTGCAAGTCCATGTCATGGTTCAAACATGAGTAGAAAACTTCCATCCTATCCTAGGTGCCTTAATTGCCTTGGGAGTAGACATGGAATTTTATATGTTTTTTGCACCCACCTAATTATGCCTAGAATAGACTCCTCACTGCCAATATTATGAAACCATGGTGTAGGTCAACTTAATCTTGGGATTCAAAATGCATAGTTATTAGCCCAAAAAGAGTAGGATTTGACTCATGTAAAAGGAACCCATGCTTTTTCTTTTGTCAAAACATTTTTGGATGAGTTCACCATGGAGAAAAACCAAAATAAATTCACATGGCATAGGTAAGTGGGGAGAAATATTGGGTAGTGACACGTAGGTAGTATGGTGATTTAAAGCTTTGCTAGTAAAAGTGTATTTTTTTTCTTAAAAAGGGGTTAGTGAGTGCTTAGTTGGAGATTAATTGTGATTAAAATGTGACTGAGATCAAGTTAGTGTACTCTAGCTAGTAGGGTACTTTAGATGGATAATTAATATATTAATATGCATTTATCTTGTTACATTAATTTTAAGAAGGAAATAGTAGTTGACAATTGGTGTAATTTGATTTATAGAAATAAATTGATATGACAAAATTAAAATAGGGTAATTTGAATCAAATTTGTGTACTTGAGGGATAATGTTCCTTTTTGTAATTCAACCACTAGGAGGTTCCCTTGGTTAAGAACATGACTCTTAAGACACGTAGGGTTGTAACAATCCCTCAGTAACCTTGCTTAAGGTGTTGGTACACATAACTAGCTGATAACCAAACCATAATCTATAAATAGTCAAGGTGTCATTAAAACATAGATTTATGCACTATAGAAGATAGATATTAATAATAATAAATTTAATAAGAACAAGAAGAATTTTAAAGTTATTTAAAAATCAATTGTGTCATCTAGTGGCTGAGGGAAAATTGTTGATAGGAATTGGTTGTGGGTTCAAATCTCACAAACCTTTAAATAAATAAATAAAAACAAAACAAAAAATTGCATGCACATGTGTGTATGCCCTATTCAATTTAGGGCATGACAGTTTTCAATGTAGACAAAGCCACTCTTAGTCTGATTTTTTACAAAATAAATTTTGTAAAGTCCTAGCTAAAAATCAGATATAAGTTTACGCCTTTCCTACTAGGGTTTTGGTTTTCCACCATTGAAAATTTTAAAACCTTTTGAAAAACCTTATCAATCCCTAAGTCTTGTGTTCCTTTTAAATTTAATTGGGCATGAAGCTTTTTGAAATTTCAAATATTCCTTGACCTTTTTAAATTTTCTACTATACCAAATGCCTTTTACCCAGTTTATTCCCACTATTTGATATTTAAAAGATCTACGGCTGTCGTGTCATTGTTATGTGAAAATGTGAGGTTTTTAATGCTAGCGACATAGTAACCACCATGAAATGGATTGGAAGTATCATAAAGGGGAGGGTCGACGCCAAAAAATTGCATTGTTTCAAAAATTTTGGTCACATGCTTCATGTCAGAGTTGTCAGTATTGAAAAAGAAATTACTTGTAACAAGTTTGTAGTTGGCATCATTGGAGTCTAGTTTTTTTGATGAGTTTCTATGTCATGATCAGAAAAAGGATGCACTCTGGTAGTAGTGACATATGCCTTATTGGAGAATAAAAAGATGGTGACTGTGAAGTTCCCAAGTGGTATTATGGATGTGCGCCTTTATTACTTTTTTAGAGGTGTTAATTGTGGTAATCATAATTGAAAAGTAGGTATTTTCCTGGCACCAAATTTTAACAATATTCACAAGGTCGCCATGTCAAAATTGAAAAAATAATGGATCTTATTGGCAACAACACAACAACTTGATGGAAGTGATTTTTGCAACAAATTTAAAAGGTGGGTCCCAACAATTGTCTTGTCAAAAATAAGACATGTGATCTCCTAAACACTGTGGCATCCTGCTAAGAAATGTGTATGCACTAAAAAAATTGAATAAAATGGGAGGTCACTATGTCACCACCAAAAAATCCTTGTGCCTTGTCGGTAGTGACATAGTGCCTAGCTTGAAAATGTGAAACATGGTAGGGCCCAAATCACATGATGTCACAATAGGGATTAAAATATTAAATTATTTGCCAGTTTGACAGGACATTTCAACATTACCAATAACATGGACCCACACCCAAGTCATAATTCAAAGGAGAGATTTTGATCGTTGGATCAAAATCAGATCACCAATCATTACCAAGTCACTATGAGAAGTTGTGCACTATTTACCCAATGTGACATGGTGACTAAGGGAGGCACCATAATTTATATAACTCTAATGCAATTTCCTCACCTTTAGATCAAGCTTAGATCTATGACTGTCATTTTGTCACTATGGAGAATTGCTCGAGTTTTAAGGATAGAAACATAGCAAGTAAATCAAATGAATAGGGGACCTAATAGCTTGGTATTAAGTAATGAATCAAATGTCCACCACTCAATCTAGATGGAACCAATGGTTGTTGCTATATAACATAGGCAACATGATCGTTCTTTATGTATAGCAATATAGCAACTCAGTGACATGTGTCCTCAATGATTAGTGGGTCCAGTTTGTAACACCAGTAGTGAAGGAAAAAAATAGGTGGAGAAATTTCATTGGATTGATTGGTAGCATGTCAAGTAGAAAATAATTCATCCCTATCTCCACTCTTGGAACATAGGATTTTTTGAGATCAATGGTGTGAATTTAAATGTAGAAGGTGTTGTCACTCTGTTTCCCTTATAGTTCATTTATGAGGAATGAAATCTTCACGTGTGAGAAAAAAACAAAGTATATTGCAGAAGATCTTGCCATTTCCATCCCATGTGAATAGGATTTCAAGCTTCCAAAGTAGAAGAAATTAGTGAGAATTTGTGCTAGGCTTGATCAAAATGTGAAGTAGTTTCCCATTTTTTTCAAGACATTGCAAAATTATAGAGAAGAACAAGCAAGAAAAATAAAGTAATTTACCATATACTATAATGTTTGTAGCAATTTAGTTTTCTGCAAACTATTTTTAGTATGCCTACCAAGAAGGTATTCTCTGGGTAGGAAGATTATTTGGTTAGGAATATCCATGATGACCTACTTGAATTGCTCACCAAGTCTACAAATGAAACTATGAAAGTGAAAAATTTAACCTCGTTAAAACATAGGCTCAAAATCATAGATGGATTATATGATAAGGGGAATTGGGTCTAGGATGCCATAACTTCTCAAACTGGTTTTTCTTTGTTTAAGAAATGGTTTTCAAAAAGGAATTTATTTGCCCCACATGCCAATATCTAGAACTTTGACTTAGGAATATTAGTAGTTCCAAGTGATTTTATGGATTTTGACATTTAGAATTTGTTGCAAAAAATTATGATCAAGTAATCAGATTAATGAGAAGAATTGATGGCAAAATTTTGATCACAATCAACCTAGAGGAAATTCAAGAGGTATTTGGTTTAGGGCATCTGACAGACTATCATGTGCCCATTGACCTACAAAAAATAGAGAAATAATATATGTCAAAGAAGGATGCAATTAGGTAGGGTGCACTGAGGGCACATATAGGAAAAATTGGAAATTTTTCAGCAATTACAACATCCTCTAGGGAACCTTTCAAAAGGGTTTATTTCAATACCAAGGCTGTGGAGGCATACAAGACTCTATGTAGAATTTTTGGTGAATATGAAGAGGATTTCATGCCCATAGGTTTTATGTATATGATCACTTAGATTTCCTTTTTTGGTGCGGATGTTATTTTTTATTTTGCCTCCTATTTAGCAGAAGAAATTCACATTGGCCTAGTTGGGATTGCAAGAGGCAAGGTGGAGAAAATTTTTGGTGACTATTCCTTGTTGATGTATATGTTTTTGTTCACAGGAGTAACATATTTTGGTAAGGAAATGAAATTGAATAGAGAACGGGATGGGGAAGCACTGTCAGTCTAGTCATGGAGTGTAAATATGACCTAGGAAGCAGAAAAGGCTAGTTTTGTCAAGTTTGATAGGTACTTTGCTTCAAAGTTGAGATGCCTATTATTAAGTGACAATCCCAAAGTGCTTAAGGCACTAGTATATTGGTTTGAAAGTGTCACATAATTGGGGAGGCATCATCCCATACTCAGTTTCAACTATCTTTAAGATTTATGGTTTCAGAGGTACTCCTCATGTATTACCTTACCAGGTGCCATTGAAGGTAGGGGTAGCTGAATTTTTGTCACAACTAGGAGGATTGGAGGAAACTTATTTGTTGAAAAGGCAAAGAGGGTCAATATTACCAACTTGCACTTCAACCCACCAATTTGTGATCACAAAAGGGGGTTGAATTTCTCTATATAAAATACTAGATCAGTACAAGATGGTTGTCTCTCATCCCCATTTTTGTGACACTAAGGGATTCTATGACTTAGCCTTTAGGCACAGAGCTAAGTTGGGAAAAATAAAACATGAGTCACACTTTCCTAAGGACATAATAAGAAATGAGTTCTCTTTGCAAGAATAGGAAACCAAGAAAGAAAAATGGAGAGTGTTCTCAAGGGTTATGGATTTTATTCATTGTTTTGATCAAAATTATAGTCCTCTAGGTAATACCATCATAGAGGTAGATAGGATAAATAAACTCATGATTACTTTTCCTAAAACAATGGAAACTATGAATGAGAAAAAATAATTTTTTATTAATGCTCGTCTAGATAAGGCTAAGGAGGTAATGAGGAGACTGGGATTCACTCACAATCTAGGGGCAGGACAATTCATTATCTAGAAAAGGCCAGGGTATAATATAATTCAAAATAAGAAGGCCATTTTGGATAAGTTCAAAAAAATAATAGTATCCACTAGTGTTTCCCTAGAAGAAATACCTGATGAGCCCTCTCCTAAGAGGAAAAAATTAATGAAAAAATAGGGTCCTCACATTGAGGAATATTAACCCACACAATCCCCTTTGCAGATTGGAGAGGAAATTTTTTTTGAAGAATAGATTGAACAACTAAGGTCCAAAGGGGGAATATTTATCACCCAAGTAGAATTAGATGAGGCAACCCCCCCAAGAGCCCCCTATGCCAAGCCTTGAGTTGACGGTGGCATATTTTAGGGGAAAGAAATTGGACCATATGATGGAGTAGACCAGTCATCAATTTTTGTCAAATGACAATTTTGTTAATTCCAGACCCTTCTACCAATTTGCATGGCGGACAAACATAGGAAAATATGAGGAAAGATGTAATAAATTGAAGGCTGAGCATCTAGAGATTGAAGATGCAGCCATTTAGACACAAATAAAAGAGAAAATGATAGAGGAATTTCAAATCCTGACCCCTAACGAAGGAAGAGAAATGGTAAGAGCATCATGTGTTTTATTGCTTCCTAATTGGCATATAGTAGATGCTCTAATTTTTAATTCTATTTCCAATAAATTACAGATATTGGACCAAGATAAAAAGGAGATCTCAGGTGCTAAGTTCAATTTAGACCAAACTACTTTGGTTATCTGGTCCATCAAAAAAGCATCCAGAACAATGTCACTACAATCAGATAATATTGAGTTGATTGGAAATTTGATTATAAAAAAAGTAGAGGATACGACTTCTGTAGAGGCGACACATTTAAGTGCTAAGACATCTCAATTAACTTTGGTTGCTGCAGAGAAATATGAGAATAAGAGATTGGAATTGCAAACCAAGTATGAGAATGTTTTGGAGGAATATAATAAAGAAGTTCAGAAAAGAATTGAACTTGAAACTAAGGTAATGGAGAGATCTTCTAGGCCAAGAATCATATATCCCCACCCTCCAGTGGAACCTTTTAAATCCACTCCTCTCATTGAAATACCAGAGAGCCCACAAAGGCCAAATTACTATACAACAGAAGATTTTGAGGAAGAAAAGAGAAAACTATGGGCATTGCATGTAAAGCCGAATTTACAATATGAAGAAAAATTAAGAAAGGCTCTCATGTATCCAGTAGACAAAATTGAATGGCCAGTGTTCTATGAGTAGTTAGCTAGGGTTATAAGTATATGGGGAGAAATAAAGGCCAGTGAAGAGACTTTAAAACCCATTTTTAATAAGTGGGGTAAAAGAAGATAAGAAATTACCTTTTTTTGTTACTATGTCATAAGGTCTTCCCATGACCATATTGAAAAAACATTTGATGTTGCCAATGATCTCTTAGATTTTGATGAAAAAAGAGTTGCATTACAGTTGAGAGTTGTTGCTTATTTGAGAAAGTATAAAAGTGAAAAAAATTATTTATTCCCTCATACTTTAGATAGAAAAAATAAACTAAAGAATAAAGATAAATGGGCCAAGGAATTGGATGACATGTTTTATTTGAGAATGAATAAAGTCATCAATGAAAAAGGGCATTCTTGGTGGGCCACCACAACAGAGGAATTAGTGAAGGTCTAGATATTCTTTGATTCTTTAAAAAAAGATTTTGTTAATATTGACAAGGAAGTTGAGTATGTGCTTAAGAATCAACATGACATATTTCACTTCAATTGGCTAGATGACACACTTTTTGAAAGGTGGATGGCAAATATTGCTTCTGATGAATAGTTTGAAGAAGTTGAAACTGATAATGATGAGTTGTAGAAAAATGAAGAATAGATCATTGATACAACTGCACAAGACCAGAGGGAAGAAGAAAATAAAGGCAAGCAACCAATTTTAGTTGCAGGTCCAGAGGTCCAAGATGTTGACATGACTAAGGAAGAAAGAAGAGTAAAAGTAATTTTGTGGTTCCATGATGAAAATAGTGAAAACCCTTGAGTTGAGATTGATTTGCAATTGCCAAAACAAACTTCATCATTGGCTAGTCTAGTAGCTGCATATACCAAAGATTCAAAATAGTAGTCAATCAAATAATTGGTAGCACATAGCACTAGCAGATGTAACAAAAGTGGGACCTACCAAAAGAATAATATGATGTATTACCTTTCTGTTACACAAAATTTTGTCTTTTCTTGTTAAGAAAAATGTAAATATCTTTTGTAAAAGGACACCTATCAATTCTTGATGTCTGAAGCTTGTTGCATCTCACTCTATTTAAGTGAGATTCCAATGCTAGAGAGGGGTCCAATTTCTAATACAATTTTAGTTTATATTGAGTATGGTTCGGTCTAGTTAAAAGTATGCAAAACTTATGTTGTATTATCTTTGTAAATACTTGGAACATATTGACATTACAGGGGTCTAATGTCTTGTCTAGAGTCATTCAGAGTTTTATTACAATTGTATGCAAATCTTCAAAAGGAGATTAATACAAAATTGAACTGTCACCCATATCTATTCTTGCCAAAAAATTTCTCCATTGTTGTTACCTGGTTATTCTAATATTGTGTGAGCAAAGCTTGTCCACTTGAATGCAATTCACTTAGGTTGTATGTCAATTCATTATTGCTATTGATTCAATGAATTAAGTAAATGCTTTATTAAATTTGATGGGGTTTCTATGGTAATAGAAAGGATGTCTATAAGAATGAATTCTAGTAAGAATTGCTAATAATATTTGTTGTAATTCAACATATCAGATCTATAAATTGGAGTAGACTCTGAATCCCAATGGATCTAATTAGTCTAGTTTGCATATAGGTAGACCATGAATAAGCACCAAGTCTAAAATCAAAATCAACTTTATTTTACTATTTTAAGAGTTTCAAGGATGGTCAGCACTTGTTTGCATGTAACCTTTAAGCTTTAGTTAGCTACTATTGCTGGAAATACTTGCAAATCTAAGAAGAATTATGACCAAATATGCTTATAAGGGGTGTATATCATCTGAAAATGTCAAGGAATGAATAATTATGTATATATTAGAGATAAAATATGAGAATAAGAATAAAACTAATAAAATTCTCATACAACAACATTCATTTTGAATCATCCCTTAGGTATACCCACCTTGGTTCTGCGGAGCCTAAAGAGCAACAAATCAATCTTAGTTTTGTTGAAGTTGGACCCAAATGGTATGCACACATAATTGTTAATGGGAATTAGCTAATCCCTAGATTTGTGAGCATTATTACTTTGGTATTGAGCTTTTTTTGTTCAATAGTTGAAAAATACCAACATAATCTATTAAAAAATTTATAGATCGTTAGGTGCAGGACTATCATCGTGATGTCTCCTCACAATGTGGTTTAAAGACTAACTATTAGGATGCTCACTAGGATGTTTTTACCTGTGTGTGTGTGTGTGTGTGTGTGTGTGTGTGTGTGTGTGTGTGTGTGTGTGTGTGTGTGTGTGTTTGTTCAAGAGAAAGTGAACTCAATATACATAATTTCATGTTAAATTAAATATCTTTTAAATTTACAAATTGCATGAAATTTATATATAACATTTAAAACTCACATGTGTCTAATTCAAAACGTTTAAAACTCACTTGTCCACTATTGAAATCATCAAATTAGTCTCGACAACATACACAATTTGGCATCAAAGATGGAGTAAAATGAGGCATTTCCCCCTACAATACATACATACATGTACAGCAAATCAAATTAAAAATGTATAATTACAAAGGCATGATAGGTATATGTGCATAAATGATTAGTTGAACAAACAATCAAAATTTTAACATGAATTAAAAAACTATAGATTTACATGTGTAGATGTTGGCATCTGATAATACTCATACTACCTAGCATTGATTATGTCCACCAATATATCCAAATTTTGTTGGGCATCATCTAGCTCCATATCTTCATCTATGCTAGCATGATTGGTGACTGGAACATGTCTTAATAATGATGATCCAAGTGGAATTACTAGATGAGATGACATAGAAGTAGAATCATCACATGTCAAAAAGTCCATCCATCTTGTGGTTGACAAGATAAAGTCAACATCATCAAGGCCCACATCTAAACTTTGACCATGCCCATGAAGGGTTTGTACTAGTATGCATATGTCCCTCTACAAAAAAATACTCGTCAATAGGTGGATCATGATGTGTACTTCCACTATGACCACTACCTGATTGATGAGATGAATGTTGTTGAGGACCATAGACATGATTTTAAACATATGATATGGGTATACCAAGAAACTCTAATATAAATCTATATGAATATAATAGATCCTCAACAAAATTAATCATAGTATCTCATGTCAACACTCTAGTGAGACCCTCTAAGGTAGTCAATAAAGGGATGCCTACTACACTATACAAGTCTCTGGAAGATGAAGCACAAGATGATGATCTAGAATACCAATAAGACATCAAATACTAGCCAACCATGTCATTTGAAATAGATCTAACAGCATTGAAAATCTCTCCAACTCCCTAAATCACCCCCCACAACTAGGTGCTACACATGGCCTCATCAACTAACAAACCTAATATAGGGGAAATAACAGGTGCCCTCTCTCTGACAACTGACCTATGTGTCTATGGTGGATGACCTAACTACCTATCAACTAGTCTACCACACCCTAATCCTAAATGCAATGGTAAATTAATGTAGTTCACTACCCTACCTAAGCAAACCTCATCTTAAAGTTGTCATGCAAAATAGCATAGAATTTGGTCATTGTTTAGATAATGACCATGAGTAGCAAGGAACTGTGGGTATATATGTGCAACTATCTATAAATCTATACACTTAAGGGGAGAATAGCCATTTACATACTTTAGTGGAACATAATGTGAGAAAAATTCCTTCTTTAGTGTCTCTTTGGGCACTAAGCCTTGTACCTACTACAGTGAAAGACCTAAGGAGACCTCTCATCTCTTATTGTCAAGGAAAATCTATATAGTATATGTAGAACATGGAGCAACACCATGAATCTCATCTCTAATATATGTGAGGCTTTGTAAGATTCTCTAACATGTACTACTATATACACTAGAGAATGTGCCACTAGCCAAGGATACATGAAGTCTCTAAATCTCTTGGTTAGTGTAATCATAGAGCAGGTCGGCTGGGATAGGTTGCTAATTTGTAGGAATAGATCACTTCTGGGGGAGAGGGATAGGATGCTTCTTAGGGGGATAGGAGGTTGCTACTGCTCGAGGGAATATGAGGCTATTTCTTGGGGGGATAGGAGGTTATTGCTCAAGGGGATAGGAGATTGCTACTCAGGGAGAATAGGATCCTGTTGATCTGCCATGTGGAGGAAAATTTATGTAGTATGCATGTGTATATAATGTGTAAACTAGAAATTAAAATTAAAATATGACATATTTAATAAACTTGAAATTTATTTTATGATGACATTTAAGAAAGTAGAATTTCGTAAACATGAAATTAAACATATAATACATGTAAACATGAAATGAACATAACATAAATACTACATGTGTGTTTTACATCTTAAATTAAAATATAACATTTAATAAACTTGAAATTTATTGTACTTGATGACATTTAAGAAAATAGAATTTTGTAAACATGAAATTAAATAATGTGTAAACATGAAACAAACATATGTTATGTGCATCTACATAGAATTTCATAAACATGAAATGAACATAATATACATGTGTACATTGTGCGTTTTACTTCCTAAAAATTTCAAATTTGAATGTTGTATATGTGCATGTGAGGAACCTGTGTGTTCCTTCTGTTTATTTTGTTAGAGTAGTGTTGTTGGACGCATATGCTTTGTAAGTCATCCCGTGAGTATATTTTATTATCCCACATGCATAGGTAGTATTACTTTTCTAGATCGTACCCAGTATATAAGAATAGGTTGAGGCCCTTGATGGGCACGGACGAATTTATTGTATTGAGCTTGCTCAAAGGAGGTTACCCCCTCGAAGTGGCCTGCGATCAGTAGATTCAATCTGAGTTCTGCTATCACTTTGTATTCTGTTATTTCGAGCATTCTCACGATATTGCTATAAGGAGGTTCTTCACATCTGGTATCAGAGCACTCTCTTGGGCTCGCTGGGTGGAAATTACATCAAATTTTTTTTTCTTTGTCGTGGCCTTCAGGTTCCTCTCACTTCTAATATCTCTTGTTATTGCAATAACTCTTTTCAGTTGTTCCTTGTTTGCTTTCTGTTTCTGCTCATACTTCCGCAGAACGTCTGCAATATCATTTCGCATACTTCCTTCCTTGGCGACCCAACCCCAAATTTTACATATCAAAGCCCTAAATCCCTCATTTATCTAATTTTAGGGTTTGCCCTATCTTTTTCACCTCTCATCCAATCGCCACCAAACTGAGCCACAAGATTCAATTCCTCATTTTGCTCCCTTATCCCTCTTGGACTGTTCGCCTCATTTCGCCTCCCTACCCTTGAAACCCTCATTTTTCTTTTTCCCTTGTCCCCAGATAGTCTCCCACCACCCGTCGAACACCCATTTCCTATATGAGTTTTACCCAAATCCAAGTTTTCCGTAACTAAAAAAGTTTTTGTTTCTCATCTTCTACCCATTCCAAAAAAAAAAAAAAAAAAAAAAAAAAAAAAAAAAAAAAAACCTTGTTTTATGGTTGTTACGCGTACAGGAGCAAAAATCATGGAAGAGGAAATTGCATCCCTCAAAACCAAACTTCAAGATCTGGATGACAAAATTCTGGGTCTTAACTTTCAGCAGTCAGCCATGAGCCGAAACCATTCAGGAGATACTGGGTCCTCTTCTGGCAATTTCCGTGGACCAAAGCTTGATTTTCCACACTTCGATGGTTCTGATCCGACTGGATGGATCTATAGGGCAAAGCAGTATTTCAGCTTGCATAATACTTTGGATAACCACAAAGTCCCCCTTGCATCTTTTCATTTGGAACATGAAGCTCTTCAATGGTTCCGTTGGTACATCAAGGCTAATGTAGGCCCAACGTGGAGAGAATTGTGCACCCTCATTTTGGAGCGCTTTGGCCCTAGTTCCTTTGATGATTTCACAGGAGCACTCACTAAACTGCATCAAACAGGCACTGTAAGAGAATACCAGACAGAGTTTGAAAAATTAGCTAATCACACAGAGGGCTTGTCTGATGAATTCTTCCGTAGTTGTTTTGTCAGTGGTCTGAAGGATGCACTTCGCTCAGAAGTCAAAATGTTTCGACCTACTACAATGATGGAAGCCCTTGGGTTGGCTAAGTTAGCAGAAGACAAGATTAGTGCTCTACAACGCTCTAGATCTAATTTTGTTCCATTCAGAAATACAGGTTCTCACAACCCTCCAGTCATACCAGCTCCCAGAACTACTCCGATCAAGCACTTGTCTGAAACAGAGATGCGAGTCAGGCGAGACAAAGGGCTTTGTTATAATTGTGATGAGAAATGGTCTCGGGGCCATAGATGTGTTCAGCAAAAGCTCTATCTCTTGGATGTGGATTCTCCACCGGAACGAGAAGAATATGTAGATGCTCAGGAAACAGTGGATGATGAGGTTGAGCCTCACCAGCCTGAACCTCCTTCACCAGAAGCTCCACCAGAGATATCTGTCCATGCTTTGGCAGGAGTCACTACTCCACAAACCATGCGGGTCTAGGGTTTCTTCAAGAAGATCCCTCTTACTATACTCATTGATTCTGGTAGCACTCATAACTTCATTGATCCACGAATAGCCAAACAGGCTGATTGCTTTATCCATCCCTGCTCTAGCTTTGAAGTCATGATTGCCAATGGGGGCACTTTACCTTGTAAAGGGAAATGTCGCAATGTGCGTCTCTCTATTGGAGATTATAAAATGCGCTCTGACATGTTTGCCTTACCCTTAGGTGGCTGTGATGTGGTTTTGGGTGCCCAATGGTTACGCACTCTTGGCCCC
Source organism: Cupressus sempervirens (assembly GCA_028749045.1). NCBI lineage: Eukaryota > Viridiplantae > Streptophyta > Pinopsida > Cupressales > Cupressaceae > Cupressus > Cupressus sempervirens. The sequence goes on along the minus strand of CM053790.1, from coordinate 441,958,345 downwards.
ATTCTCTGGGCTTTTGCTGAACTTTGGATGCAGTTTTCAGCCGAGGGGCACCAACACACTTTGAAAGGCTTACAACCAGGGTCTCTCAGCATCATCAATTCACACCGTATGGAAAAACTTCTTAAGAAGAATTCACATGGTGTCATCGCTCAGCTCCATTCCATTCAGATGCAGCCATCAGCAGTCTCTAGCACTCCTGCCGATCTCCAACACATTTTGGACAAGTATTCTGGTATATTTGCTGAACCTGTGGGATTACCTCCTTCTCGTCCAGAGGACCACCGTATTCAGCTCCTTCCTGGCAGTGTTCCACCCAACATCAGGCCCTACCGCTACCCATTTCATCAGAAGACCGAAATCGAGATACTTGTCCGTGACTTACTGAAGCAAGGTATTATTCGCCCTAGTACCAGTTCCTTTTCTTCTCCAGTTCTGCTTGTTCACAAAAAAGATGGGTCATGGCGACTCTGCATTGATTTCTGAGCACTTAATCATCTCACTATAAAGGACAAGTTTCCCATTCCAATTGTTGATGAACTTCTTGATGAACTTCATGGGGCTCATTTTTTCTCCAAGTTAGATCTTCGTTCTGGGTATCATCAAATTCGGGTTAATGAGGAGGATATACCTAAAACTGCCTTCCGCACACATGATGGTCACTATGAATTTTTAGTCATGCCCTTTGGCCTCACGAATGCTCCTTCAACATTTCAGGCAGTGATGAATAACATATTTCGACCATACCTCCGGAAATTCATTCTGGTCTTCTTTGATGATATCCTCATATATAGCAAAACTTGGGCTGAGCATCTCCATCATCTGGAGCTTGTCTTGCAACTTCTCTCTGATCATCAACTCTGTGCAAAACTATCTAAATGTGTGTTTGGCCAGGAGGAAGTGGAGTATCTCGGGCATATTGTTGCACACCATGGAGTGCGGGTGGATCCTACAAAAATAGATGCCATGAAAACTTGGCCGCATCCTAAAACTCTCAAGAGCCTTCGGGGTTTTTTGGGGTTGACTGGCTACTACCGCAAGTTTGTCAAAGATTACGGGAAAATTGCAGCACCATTGACAGCTCTGTTAAAAAAGGATGCCTTCTCCTGGACCCCTGTTGCTGAGACTGCATTTGAACAACTGAAACAGGCTATGTGCAGTACACCTATTCTCGCGATGCCAGATTTTTCCAAACCCTTCACTATTGAGAGTGATGCTTGCGGCAATGGATTGGGTGCTGTTCTCCTGCAAGATGACCATCCTATTGCGTTCACTAGCAAAGCCCTCTCTGGTAAGAATCTAGCCCTCTCTACTTATGAAAAAGAAATGATGGCTATTTTGCATGCTGTACAGAAGTGGCGGCCATACCTCTTAGGGAGTCATTTTTGCATCAGAACCGATCACCAAAGTCTGAAATACTTCCTGGAACAACGGGTATCCTCTCCTACACAACAGAAATGGGTCAGCAAACTCATGGGGTATGATTATGAGATCACCTACAAGAAGGGTAAGGAGAATATTGTGGCAGATGCTCTTTCTCGCACATTTGATAATCAAGCTTCCCTTTCCGCTATTTCTATGCCCATTCCCAATTGGTTAGCGTCTGTTCAGCAGGGCTATGACAGTGACTCTTCTTTATCTCAAATCATTCACCAGCTAGCCAATAATCCTTCTGCTATACCACATTACTCTTGGGATGGTGCTTCTCTTCGATACAAGGGTCGGCTAGTGCTTCCTCAGAACCCAGCTCTACATCAGGCTATTTTTTATGAACTCCATGCTTCTCCTTCAGCAGGGCACTCAGGCTTCCTCAAAACTTATGAGCGAGCAAGGAGAAACTTCTTTTGGAAAGGGATGAAACAGACGATTCAACAGATGGTGGCTGAATGTGATACTTGCCAACGCCAAAAGGGTGAAACGACCCTCCTTCCTGGCTTTCTCGAACCATTGCCCATCCCTACACGGATTTGGACTGATATTTCTATGGATTTCATTGAAGGGCTTCCTAAATCTGGTGGCAAGACAGTGATCTTGGTTGTGGTTGATCGTCTCTCGAAATATAGTCATTTTTGTGCCCTCAGCCACCCCTATACTGCCTCCTCTGTTGCACAAATCTTCATGGACCAGATATTTCGTCTTCATGGACTCCCTTCTTCCATTGTCTCTGATCGTGATGCAACTTTTACCAGTCATTTTTGGACTGAACTGTTTCAGAAAATTGGCACCAAACTGAAGATGAGTTCGGGCTATCACCCACAAACTGATGGTCAAACTGAAATTGTCAATAAATGCTTGGAAACTTATCTTTGTTGCTTCACTTCCGAACAGCAACATCAGTGGGCCAAGTGGCTCCCTTTAGCTGAATGGTGGTACAATACCTCTTACCACACTGCCTCTAAAATGACTCCATATGAAGCAATCTATGGTCAGGCACCTCCAGTGCTCCTTCCCTACACTCCCAACAGCTCACCAGTCTAGGCAGTTGACATAGTTCTCCGCAGCAGGGATCAGATTCTTCGTACCTTATAGGATAATCTTCACATGGCACGTAATCGGATGAAACAGCAAGCAAATCAACACCGTTCTGAGCGCTCATTTCAAGTTGGGGATATGGTTTTTCTTCGTCTACAGCCATACAAACAATCCTCCCTAAAGCTGAAAGGGCGTCATAAGCTGGCCCCAAAATTTTATGGGCCTTATAAGGTTCTGCAAAAGATTGGTTCAGTTGCTTATAAACTGGAACTTCCTCCTTCTTCCCGCATTCATCCAGTCTTTCATGTTTCTTGTCTAAAGAAAGTTCTGGGTACCACTGTCAGAGCACAAACTACTCTCCCTGAAATGGATACGGAAGGATCCATTATCCTGGAGCCGGTGGCAATCATTGACCAGCGCACTCGCCAGCTTCGCTCTTGCTCCATCTCTGAGGTCTTGATTCAGTGGCATGGCATGCAACCAAAGGATGCTACCTGGGAACCCCTTCTTCAGATTCAACAACAATTTCCACACCTTAAGCTTTGAGGACAAAGCTTTTTTCTAAGGGAGAGGGGATGTGAGGAACTTGTGTGTTCCTTCTGTTTATTTTGTTAGAGTAGTGTTGTTGGACGCATATGCTTTGTAAGTCGTCCCGTGAGTATATTTTATTATCCCACATGCATAGGTAGTATTACTTTTCTAGATCGTACCCAGTATATAAGAATAGGTTGAGGCCCTTGATGGGCACGGACGAATTTATTGTATTGAGCTTGCTCAAAGGAGGTTACCCCCTCGAAGTGGCCTGCAATCAGTAGATTCAATCTGAGTTCTGCTATCACTTTGTATTCTGTTATTTCGAGCATTCTCACGATATTGCTATAAGGAGGTTCTTCACAGTGCATATATATGTTCACCCTAATATTTAAGCTTAATATTTACACAATAAAACCCTGATATGAACTCTAATAAAAGCCTAATTTAAACTCCACAAAAAGTGTAATCAAAACCCTAACCTCAGAAGTTTAATTATAGTCCAAATGTAATTCTAATCAGGTAACCTAAACACTCACTCTAGAACCCAAACCATTATTTTAATTCTTCATCAATTTTTATATCATGTGTGTGTGAAAATTTCATAAAATTGTTTCAATTAAGTCTAGATAGAGTCTAGATCACATGGGTGGACTACGTAACACATAACTAGGTTAAATACAAAACTAGATTCACTATATAATTTAATAGGTATAGTGTTGAGACCATGGCTAAGGTTAGGGAAATAAGTAGGACTATGGTTAGAGTAAGAGTTAGTGTTAGGTTTAGAGTTAATTTTAGGGTTAGGCGTGAAGTTAAAACATTAGGTTTAGGTTAAGACTTATTATTAGGGTTATAGAACTATGTTTAGATTTATAAAATTAGTAGTACATATTGTTCTTGTTGCACGTGCCTCATAGTATAAATTAATTTGATTAGGGTTGGCATTCAAGGTTAATGTTATATCATTATTATGGTTTATATTATGGTTCTATGGTTAATTTTAGGGTTAGGGTTTAGTATTAAGATTGAGTTTAGGGTAATTATCAAGGTTTAATCATGGTAAGTTTTCATTAAGATAAGGTTATGAGTATGTGTTCAAATATAGTTGTTTGAAATGTAAGAGGAGTAACTGAGAGGGGAGGGGTGAATCATTTACCACAAAAACAAATCCCAGATCCCTTAGATGTTAGAATAAACATAAACTTAACTCAAAATACTGGTGCTTGGTAAACATATAGTCACTCAATTTACACTATAAAATGTTGTAACATGACAAACATTGAAATAACCGAGCAACTACTTAATGTGTAAATCTTAAGATTTAATCTATGATTAATCTTACTTAACTTAGTTGCATAAATATAAAAGAAATAGCATGAACATAGGAGACACCAATATTTAACGTGGAAACCCAATTTGTGAACAACCACCAATTGCAACTAGTTACTTATTTTCACTCTTCTAAAGTGAGAACTATTAGGATCCGACCCTATTAAAGGTTACAAAACATAGTGTTAGGTGTGACCCTATTAGAGGATTTAATCACCCTATTAGGAGTGGCCTTGTTAGAGGTCTTTAGACACTTCAATAGAAATTCCACCTTGTTAGAGAATTTAAAAATAGTTGTTAAGCTAACTCTATCAAGAGATTCAGATCACTACTACAGTGGTTACAGAGTAATAATGAGATGACTCGATTTCTAATGCAACTGAATTGTTGATTACAGATCTCAATTCTAGCTTGTATACTTGATCCTTTCTGATCGAATGTATCTTTGCAACTCCACAAGGATATTTTGCTTATCCTTCTAATTTTCTTCCTCTAAGAATCTTCTTTTCTTCAATAATCTTTCACACATTCAATCCTCAACTTGAACTTATACTTATATCTTATGCATTGTCAAGTTAGCTTGAATACATCTTAAAATAATTAACATTTGTTACCTTAGTCAGCTAGAACCAACAAACAAATCTATTGAACTAAATATGCCAAAATAAGAAAATCTTTCGTTAGCCGATCTTGCTCAATAGACACTAAATGAGAGGATTTTCCTATGTTAACCAAGTAAACTTGGTTAATACTTCATCTTCAAAAACTTTCTTTTATAATCGAGTGAGCTTGGCTAACACTGGTTCCATCCAAATTTTCCTTCATTAATCAAGTGAGCTTGGTTAACACTTATATTCTTCAAACTTCCCTTTGATGCTCAAGTGAACTTGGTAGACACTATCTTTTGAACTTGGAAAATTCTAAAATGCTCGACTAATATAGGAAACTATCTTCAATGCCCAAGTGAGCTTGGTATATACTAACTGGTAAAGATATGACATTTTTGTAACATCAAAGACATACATAAAAACTTATTCAACAATCTCCCTCTTTGGCATTGATGGCAACACAACATGTCATAATACAATGAAATTTTTAGAGAAAAACTATAATAAGGAATATATTCTTAGTTTCATTATTATTCTTATCCTTTAGAATTCCCTCTATTAATGTGAACTCCCTCTAGCTTCAGTTTCTTCCTCTATTAGCAAAATTTGACTTCAACTTGTTTTTCTTTGACATCTCTTTCTTTCTTTGATATATTCAAACAAAATTTTTGTGATATGAAAAACAAACTTCTCCCTTTTTGACATCTTATACCAAAGATAATATTCTATAAATATCAATGTACCTTATGTATTGATTCATATGAAATCTGGCCCTTTCAATACTGCATCAATTCTCTTAGAAAATGATATGTTATAGCAATATGCTTGGTCTTGGTAAGCATCATAGGATTATTTAATATATTAATTGCACTGGTGTTATTACAAAAGATAACCACTAGATCCTTGATCTCTACCTGCATACCTACCTACAATTTCTTGAACCAAACAACATTGGAGAAATTAACCATTGATGCCACATATTCTACCTCTATTATAGACTAAGAAATACAATTCTTCTTCTTACTTGTCCAAGACACTAGTCTTTTACCAAGAAAGAATGCTCCACCACTGGTGCTCTTTCTATCATCAACACTTCCTACTCAATCAACATCTATGAATGCTTCCAAATCCAAATTGCCTCCCTTTTTGTACCATAATCCATAGTCTTTAGTACCCTTTAGATACCTCATGATGCTCTTTATTTCCATCATATGGTTTTCTTTATATTTTTCTAAGAATCTTTCCACCATACCAACTGCTAATGCAATATCAAGCCTTGTATGCTCCACATATTGTAGTTTTCCAATCATTGATCTATATGTGGTCTGATCTACCTCCTTGGAATTATCATTTTTGGGAAGCTTATGTCTAGTATCCATAGGTGTACAAAATGGTCTTGAACCCTCCATTCCAAATTTATTTAGCATCTCCTTGATATATTTGGATTGAGTAATGTAAATACCATCGTTCTTCTATTGAATACATAATCCAACAAAGAATTTATCTCTTTAAACATGAACATCTCAAATTATTTTCTCATTTATTTTAAAGAATCTTTTCATAAATCATTATTTATATTAAATAAAATATCATCCACAAATATTTCTGTCAACACAATCTTCTTCTCTAGTCCTTCTTTGATATACAAGCTATTATTATCATTTGTTCTTTGAAAACCAATCTTTATCAAGTAGTTTTGAAGTCTTTTATACCAAGATTTGGAAGCTTTCTTGAGACCATACAATGCTTTATTCAATTTACAAGCCATATCCTTTTTGCTAGGATCCAAAAAACCTTTAGTTTGTTCTATGTAGACTTCCTCTTTAATAATATCATTCAAGAATGCAGATTTCATATCCACTTGATAAACTTATAATCCTCTATGTGAAGCATAAGAAAGTAAAGTTCTACACCTACTAATCTTGAAACAAGAGCAATTTTTTCACCATAATCAATACCTTCTTCTTGAGAATAATCTTTGCATACTAACCTTTTTTTGTTTCTGGAAACTTCTCCATCTTCATTCAACTTATTTTTGAAATCCCACTTTGTGCCAATTAAATTTTTATCCTTGGGTCTAGTAACAAGATTCTAGGTCTTATTCCTATCTATCCATTCTATCTCTTCATTCATGGCTTCAATCCAACTTTCATTTTCTAAAGCATCTTTCACTGATCTAGGTTAATATTCAGCAATCAAGCATGTACTTTTCAATTTATTTCTTGTCATTATTCCATATGACTTATCTCCAATGACTAATCAGGTGCATGGTGTCTTCTAACATATCTTGCTAACATAGGTACTTTGGATTCAGAACTTTTTCCACTAGCCTCTTCATGATTTTCTATATAAATCTAAGGTCCCACTATCTATGACTTGGGTCCTTTAGACTCAGTTTACTCTAGTTGCAGCTTGGTAGCCTCTGATCATGACTCAAGTCCTTTAGACTATGACTCAAGTTGTACTAGTAGAAACACAATAGCTTTTGGAAATTTTGGGGACTTGGGAGGTGAGGCCTCCTGACTTCCAATTAGATTTGGAAATGTATTTAGGTTCTTTGTTGCTCTCTTCTTCACTCTTTTCTACAAACTCATTATTTCTTACATATGCACTTTCTATAATATTATGAGTGGATAAATTCAAACTTTTATATGCTTTACTTCTACAGGAATATCCTAGGAATATGTCTTCATCATCTTTGACATCAAATTTACCTTTCCTAGACTCTTTTATAATATAACATTTGCTACCAAATACTTTCAAGTAACTTCCATTAGTTTTGTAACCATACCATAGTTTATAAGGACTTTGATTTGAGTCTTTCTTTAGTTTTACTCTATTTAAGGTATGCACTACAGTATTGATTGCTTCTTTCTATTATTTTATTGCAACATTCTTCTCTATTAGCAAATTTCTTGCACAATCCATGATGGATCTATTCCTTCTTTCATCTATACCATTCTACTAAGGTGTACTAGGGGATGATACTTGTCTCTTAATTCCTCTTTCAATGTAGAATTCATTGAACTCATTGGAAATGAATTCACCACCTCTATTTGATCTCAAACACTTCAGCTTCTTTCTAGTTTCCTTCTCTACTCTTGCTAGATAGCACTTGAAATTTTGAAATGCTTCAAACTTATCTTTTAGATACATTACAATTATCATTCTAGAATAATCATCAACAAAAAGAATAAAATACTTAACTCCATAATAGCTCTCTATTCCAATAGGTTCACATATGTATTTTTGAACTAGCTCTAATACTTCTTTAGAATGATGGTTCTTGCTTTTGAAACTTTTCTTTCCCATCTTACCAATTTGATAATTTTTGCATAGGCCTGTATCAAGTTTCCTTAGACTAGGAATACCTCTCACTCTTTGTTCTTGCTTATCTTGATCAAATTATAAAATTTCACATGACATAGCCTTTTATTCCATAACTAAGTTTCTTCTACTTGGGAAATGAAACATGAACTCTCATTGAGATCTAGGTATAATAGGTTATCTTTTTTTTGTTTACGAGACCCAACCAAATTTCTTCTTCCACCCAGTAGCTTGTCCTTCACATTCATGAATTCTACCTTGAATCCAATGATATTCAAGTGTGCCACACTCAATAGATTATGATTTAGTCCTTCAACCCAATAATAATTATCACATCTAAGTTCATTGGTGAGTGAGATACAACCTTTTCCTTTTATTCAACATGGTTCACTATTTCTAAATATCATACTTCCTCCATCATAATGTTCCATATGTTCGAACTTTGTTTGTCACTAGTCATATGATGTAAGAAATGCTATCATGAATAATCCATGTATCATTTTTTAAAACCTAAGAGATAAGTGCCATTTTATCTCCTTCAACATCATATTAATCTTTTACAACAATATAGATCATTTCATCATTTTCACTGCTATTCTAATCTTTAGCCATAAAACAAGATTTCTTACCTTTGTCCTTGTAGTCCCTGAAGTTCTTGAAATCCTTCTTTCCTTTATATTTTCTATGATTCTTTTCATCTTTGTCTTCTCTATTTGGACATCTTGCAACAATATGTTCAACCTCTTCATAGGAGAAACATGTCAAAGGAATTTTACATTTGTAGTTTTCCTTTGCCTTTGGAATAGCTTCTTACAAGTAATACTTCAATGGCTTTAAGATCACTATCAGAATTGTCTTCCTCTTCACTTTAAGAGTGTTTTCTATTTGAGATTTTTTCTTTCTTCTTGAGTGATACCTTGGCTTCAAATGTACACTCAAAATTGCTAGAACTAGTGATGTAGGAGCATCCTAGGTTGCACTGCTATCATACATGTTTTAAATTTTTACTTTGCCACTGAAATTGTGTTTTGCTAAAATTGTATTTTTTGATTTCTGGGTGCCTATTGCAGACTATGTAACTAGTTTTCCATAATGAATGAGAGACTTCAAATTTCAAGGAGTTAATAGAGCCTAAATTACTTTCTTTTATCAAAGGAACAAGTTTAAATTCCTCATAAGTTGGGAGATATGATGATTCTCCCAGAGTATTGATTTCTAGTAGTTCTATGTGACAGTGTTCTGTACTTGACTTTTAGGATGGATGCACACTTATCCTTGGTGAATTAGCCTTTGTTCACTTAAGGAGTTGTAGAGGACCTAAAATAATACCCATAGTTAAAGGTGTGAGTTTTAATTCAATTGGAGCTAGGAGATATCACAATTTTTATTGGACATTGATTTCTAGATATTAAATTGCTAATGTAGGCTGACTTGTGGCTCTTGGAGTATTTACTGTTAGGTTTATTTTCATGATGGCTAACTTGTGACTTCTCTATGTTCTAGAATGATTTGTAAGCCATTTTTGTTAGTATAAATAGAATGTTTAGGCTTAGAGCTAGAGAATTTTTTAGAGATGATTGGAGAGTAGAACTAGAAAATGAGAATTTGAAGTTGGATCTTAGATCATGAATGCATTTGTATCTAGCCATAACCCTGAAGGCATTATAGTTGGGCATGTATGATGATATTTTCATGAATAAATAAAGAATATTGTTCTCTCTCTCTCTCTATGGTGTTATTCTCTTTTTTTTCTTTCTTTCATTATGTTAACTCTTGCATGGTGGTTTAGGTAGTTGAGTGTGCCTATTGGCCTTGGTTACTCCTACCCTACCTTGCGTATGATGGTATCAAAGCTTGAGGCTCATCCTTGTGGAAATTGGATGGGTAGAACCCTAATTCAAATTTGGTTGTAGGATTATAGATCTACAGATTTGACCTATAACTTGTAGAGAGTTATGATCTTGCAGGAACCTAATTTGTAAAGATGGTTCATGGTAGAGGAAATATTGATAATGTTATATTGGATCAATTGAGACAAATTGTAGTTAGATTAGATGTTGTGGAGATAGCCTAAGGGATAGGAGCACATCTTGATGATGTAAGTGATGATGAAGCAACAACACTGAACCATAATCTAAAACCCAAATAATATCAAGATGAGGAAAGATTGTTGAGAGTGTTCTCTAGGAAAAATTCAAAGCATGTTATAGAAGTTGTTCCTTACAATGGAAAATTGAATATGAATGTTATGTTAGATTAGATCTCAAATATGGAGAAGTTCTTTGAGTATGAAAACACTTTTGATAATAAGAAGGTGAAGATTGTAGTCACTAGGTTGAAAGGTCATGCTTCACTATGGTGGGAGCATTTGCAAACTGATAGACAAAGGAGAGGAAAGGAGAAGATTAGAACTTGGCCAAAGATGGTGAATAAGGTAAAGAAAAAATTCCTTCCTATTGATTACCAAGTTAGTTTGTTAAGAAAGATGAAAAATATGAAACAAAAGGACATGACTATAGAAGATTATATCAAGGAATTCTATAGGCTGGACATCATATCTGGACATGTGCAAGATGATGTTGAGAAAATTTCAAGGTACATAAATGGATTGAGATCTAGAATTCAAGATGAAATAAGTTTTGTGAAGTTGGAAAGTGTGGAAGAATCATATTAATATGCCTTGAAAGTTGAGGAGATCTTAACAGAGAAGCATGAACAAGGACAAAGAGGTAAATGTAGTAGATTTTAGAGAGGCAGAGGAAGATCTTATGGAGAAGGTGGTAGATTTGATAGTTCTAGGCATGATAAAGGAAAATCTGAATGGAAGAATGATGATAAAGAAAAAACTAAATGGAAAGGTGGTAGTTCTTACCAAGGAGGTACTAGATCTTATTGAGGAAGAGGTAGCTCTTATCCTAGAGGTGGTTTCGTTGGTAATTGATTTAGATGTGGTAAAGAAGGACATAGATCTTTTGAATGTAGATCTTCTGAAAGTGGGCAGAATAATAGAAATGTTGTGATTCAAGGAGATATTGAGATTTCACCAAGTGGACATGAGGCTAGAGAAAATTTGATGGTAAGAATAATCTTATGTAATAAGGGAAGTGATGAAGAAGGACATAGATATTTTGAATGTATATCTTCTAAAAGTGGGCAAAATAATAGAAATTTTGTGATTCAAGGAGATATTGAGAGTTCACCAAGTGGACTTGAGGTTGGAGAAAATCCAACCAATAACTAATAGAATCATATACATTTATCTTTCATTTTCTAATGAAACTATCTAAATTGATATAAAATGAACAAGAGAGGAAGCATAATCATACATGAGGAAAGTAAATGGAATCACTTTCATTGCAAGCATCAAAATGAAATGAAATCCACTAGATTATCACAAGTTCACATTCAATTGTCCTTCAACTCTTTATGCAGAACTAATCTAAGAATGGGCAACAAAACATGAACAACAAACATAAAGTAAATGGAATTATAGTGTAGTGCCTCTCCCATTTGACTTCTATGTGTCATCCTTATGGATACAACCTTGTTGATCTTTTTTTGTGTGGGATCATGATTGTGACCATGAGTGGTCTACACCGTTGAGGTGTTTGGATTTATGTTTTTGTATCAGTTGTTTTGATTAGGCTTTTGACTGATTTATGAGATTATGATGTGATTTTTGGTTCACTGAGGTTTGTGTCAGTGGTTACCAAGATCAATGTGGTATCATGAGATTGTTCCATGATTACCTTGAGATGTGTGCAAAGATTTCACTATATACTATTACCATGCTACATTGGACTAGGTTCCTATAGCAGTGGTTTGTCATGTTTATGACTATGTTTGCTTATGTGTTTTAAGTGCCTTTTTGTTGTTCTTTAATCAATCATTATTAAATTCTCAAGTAATTAGAAATGGATTGTTCATGTTGGATTATTTGGTTATGTGTTGTGGTCATTTACCTTGTTATATTTTGATTTGAGAGTTATGTGTTACTTATGTGATGTTTTACATTTGAGAGGACCTGAGGGTCAGATGTTATACTTTGATTTCAGTGTCATAGATTTTAGACTAATATGTTGTTTAGTTAATCATATTGCATGATGATGCCATTTTGAGATGACAGTGTGTTTTATGATGATATCTGGTTATCCGATATTTGGGCATATCACTGATTATGTTATGTGATGGATTTAATGCTATGGTTATTTACTTCATTCTTGGGTTGTTATGCTTTATGTGGACGTGAGTGATGTAAATAGATTACTATAATATAATTAAATAAATGGTTAAATTAGGTGATTTAATGCATTTATTACTTCGGCTATGTTATTATATGCAATTGCACTTGATCGTGTTGTTTAGTTTGCAAAATTTATATCCCTGGTAGTGGCACATGGAGTTAGTGATTTATCTATTCATATTTTACCAATGTCATCCTTGTATGATTGATGTATCCTTATTTTAAATGTTTAAATTAAACCTTTCGGTGATTATTAAATCCAAACTCATTTGGATTATGTGATTAGACCAGTGAGCACGTCTATGCATTTAGAATTTCGCATTGTCACAAAAGTTGTTAAGGAGATTTCTATATTTTTGAGTTTTTGGGCTTTTAATTTGATTTATTTTAATTTATGGCAGCTTTTCCATAGATGAATTCCTATTTATAGGAATAGCCTATTTTTGTTTGGGTCGATTCGAGGTTTAACTAGGTTGGCTGATTATTTTCCCTAATCGATTATTCACTCGAAAAGTGAATAAATATCCAAAAAGGAATTTAATTCCTCACTTATCACTTTTGAATTAGAAAGTTTGAGAGTAAAACCAAAAATCCTCTTCATGAGGATATATTGTTTTGTTCATTGTGGGAGCTACGGGCATGGGATTGTCGCGAGGTTGGGCTCGTTGGATGTATCTCAGAGAAACCTTGGATTTTTGTGATTTTCAGCTACTTCTGCGGGCTATTTATTTTATGGTTCAGGTTCCCATTTTTCCCTTTTGGTTGTGAGTTAGGGGTTTCCTCTTTTATTGTTTTTGCTCCGTTTCTACTTCTATTTTTGGTAGCTATTTGTTTGGAAGCTGAGAACTAGTGTTTCCCTCCGTTTTTGTATGCTAGTTTTACCCAGTTGGGTAGGTATGAACATTTTTCTATTTGTTAGGATGAGGGTTTGGGGTTTTACACCGTTATGCTGGCCATTTTTGCATATGGTGTTTGAACTTGTTTATTTTTGGATTTTTGGGGGTTTTGTGTCCAAAGGTCAAATGGGTTTTAATTTTGAAGTTTTCCAAAATTTTGGGGTTGTTACCTCATTTTGTGTGCCACCCTATTTTCTCGAGTTTTCTTGGCACAATGTGTGTCATTGACATTGATGATCCATTTGGATATAGTCAGACCACTATTGCACTTTTATGTTGCTTTGGGATGCATGTCACATTCGTACTCCCGATGTTGCGTTCGGTTGAGTGATTTTATACCTGGTGTTATTATTTCTTTTAGACCTTTTCTTTTGTTTCGTGGATGCTAGGATTCATGTAGAATCCATACTCCTTGATTGAGGCTGGTCGAGTGAGTCTATGATGTTTGGTCTTGATACATCATTTGGATTCGTGTAGAATCCATACTCCTAGATTGAGGCTGGTAGAGTGATTTCAGGATGTATGGTTTTATTGGCTTTGGGATTCATGTAGAATCTATCCTTCCCATGTTGCTTTCAATTGGGTGTTATCTTTTGCATTGTGTTCTCATCTTTTCCTTGTGTTTTGATCTTCATGATGGTGGTGCACCACACACGAGTACGTGCACGTACATTTGTTAGGTGACTTGCGAGGCTCGATCTTCCGTGGTACTTTCGAAAGTTATGATCATTGGGGTTGGGATGGGAGTATGTATGCCCATAGGCACTTGTCATAGGATGAGCATCGGTAGGGTAGGGTAGCATATGGAGGGGGCTTCTATCTCCCAACTCGACGATCATGATGCCACGGGTATGGCTGAGAGGAGATTTGATTAAGTGATAGCTAAAGAAAATGTGTGAATGGTAATAAAACTTAAGATAATAAAATGTTGTGCCAAGTCATTCTCCGTTGAGGGGTGTTGTATCCACACAATCTGAGCTTGGGCTTGTCAATGCCAACTAACTCTCTATGATGTTAGCCCCTACTTAGTAGTCTATTGAGTGTCTGACCAAGACCTGTACTCCTTGCATTGTCTTAGGTTCTTGGTTATAGCCATCATACAGTTTGGCGTGAGTGTTAGCCTTGGATGTTGTGCTTTATGTGTGTTTGTGGTTGGATCATTATCTCCATCAGCACGGTGGGTGTGGACCTACAGGTGCCACGTGGTTGGGAGGCCTAGCTACCTTCACCACTACTAGGGACCAATGTACAGAGACGGTCTCTTGTCCTAGTGCGACCATTGCTTGATGTTTTCACTAGATGCTTTAGGTTTTGGAGTATGCTTTCTTGTGATTTATGCTTTCATTGGAATGCTTGGATATCATGTTTGGATGATGTTAGTTTATTTGACGCATTCCCATATTATGATGTTTAGCATATGCCTAGATGATGTGAATTGTTGTATTAGATTATCTATTGCTTATTGGTTTAGCATGTTAGATTTCCTTATTATGATGTTCAACATGTAATAGGTGATGTTATCTACTTGTAGGATTATCTGATGCTTTACTACTAGCATGTTAGATTTCCTTATGCTTATGTTGGTAGCATGTTTAGTAGGGACATTACAATAGTACTAATGATCTGATTGGTGGCTTGGGATGTTACGCGCGAGGGATGGCTAGGATCCATGATGGTCTTATGATGCTATTGATGGTTGGGAGGAACCGCGTACTTAGTTTGGTTATTTTGTTTGGTTGTACTAGTATTTTTGAACATTGCAATGTTGCTTTTGTTCACTGTGATGTTTATTTTAGTATGTTCATTACTGATGTGGTTTAGATGGATAGTTGTTCCTCTTTCCTTGTTGTTAATGCACTCAAGTGTTTACTCCTCAATTTACGTGGATTCGGTACTCCTCGGTGTGGAGGTTTTTATGCTTTTTGTTTGCATTTTTTGTTGTGCTGATTTGTTTTCTCGCATGGAAATGCATGTCCTTGTGCGAGACCATGCAAGTCCTCACGCGAGAATGCAAGTCCTCACATGGTGCACAGCAAGTCCTCGCACAAGAATAAGAGTCCTCATGTGAAGCCATGCACTTTCTCATGCACAGTGTTACAAGGTCTTGTGTAAAACTCAAGACTAGTGTACTTTTTCACAGAAGAAATAGGGGCTATCCAGGCTTGTTGGATGAAAGTTTAGAAGTTGGTTTTGGACACCCTTTTGGATTTTATTCCTTCCTAGTTCAAAACAAATTTCCTAAGGGGTTTAAAATATATCATTTAATTATAAGTTGACTTATATTTTAATATAAGTTGACTTATACTTAAGATATATTTTAATATATGCTACGAATCTTTTGAGATAGGTTTCAAACCTCTCAGAGATAAGGTAAAGATTCTAAGAAATTTTAGGGGTTTAGAAATCCAGACTTAGCCAATTTTCAGGGCTTCGGGATTTCAGGCTTAGCCAAATTTTAGGATTTTTCATTTTACCCTATCTTGGTTTTTTGTTGATGAGTGGTCATGTCTTTGAGCCCTCATCATGTGCGTTGTCGTTGTTGGCTTTGTTTGTGTGTGTCAGTTTGGTAGTGGCATTTGGAGATTCGTTGGTTGTCGGGATTATGGTGAAGTCGTACGTTGTGATTGTTGTCATCCTTGTATGATGTTGTCGTGCATTCATACTTGTAGAAAAAAATATTTTGCCTTGCATTTCATCCTTGTTTCCAAGGATCTCTGGGTGGGGCATTACATATAGACTCATTTACCATCAATTTTTTTGACCTTTGTATTACCAAATGAGGTTACATTTATAGCTAGGTGTTATCCTTTCTACTTCTGGTAGAGAAATGGTTATAAATAGAAAAAAAAATGAGGATGAAATGTGACATCATCCAATAATATGACCAAGTGGCATCTTTTCCATCAATGATTCTAAATCAAAGATATTCTTGAAAATACTCCATGACTTTTTAGCTTCTTGCAATCTTTAGAAAACCTTGTGATAACATTGTTTTCTTCATCTTCTATTGTTTCATGCCAGATACATTTCGTTCATATTCTAACGATAACCACATTTTCAGATTATGACTATCAATGTTAAATCAATGATCGTGATTTAAACATTGTGACTTTCCTTTATGTTTTCTATCATGGGTCCCCCTTGTCACTTTTTCGCTAAGACTAATTTCTACGCATCTCTCCATAGCAACATAGCGAGAAGCATTGATCTTTCCAGATCTGATGATGCTTGCAAAACTAGCCCACCACTGTCATTATCAAAGAATCTATCCAATCTCAATACACTAATCTAGAACCCATTTACCTTTTGCAGCTCACAAACTAAACTTGGCCCCATAGTTCCAAGCATCAAATCATCACTATGTTGCATAGAATAATGATTGAGAAACTTTGTATAGTGCGACAATGACATCCATTGATCTCTTTCTGATCTAATAGTGATAACTAAATGATGCTAGTTATTTTTGTTTTGCGGTGCAGGTCCTTCTTTTCAACTAGGCACACCATGGAAAACTTGTGACGTCATTTGATTGTGTGAAAAATCTAACATGGACTTGTTTTGCCTCATTGGCACCTCGTGACTAGACTGTGATTGTATTTTTTGAAATGTGATGGCCCACTAGACATGTGCCTTCACATTGCTATGTCATATGAATTAACAAACGAGCATCTTTATATGGAAACATTATGACCTTCGTAGATCTTCTTTGATTTGATGGCTGAAGGAATCTAACTTATGTTTAATATTTGAATAGGACCCAATATGATAGGTAAGCATCTAACTTTCAACTAGCCAATAGAATGTGTTCTTTCATTCAATTGAATTTTCAACTTAGTGATGTGGATGATTAGACATGTTTTGACTCATCGAATTGATTTCCACTTAGGTCTTCACCACCTTTGACCATGTTCTTCACCATTTCTGCATTTTTAAGTATTCTTTCTGCATCAAATTTAACTAATCTTGTTGTAGCTTATTTTCACAGTCTATATATTGTCTTCAAGCTTGGTATTGGATGTTCCTCTACTATATTTTCTCTATATATACTCATTATTTCTCTATTTTACCTGCATTATGCCTTTAATGGAACACATGACCACAAAATTAGGGTTTCTCAAAGACTTGTAAGAATGCTTTCATGAAGAATTACTTTTCTACATGAATCTTTGCCTTAAACATCATTAAGAACAAGAAAATATGAATTAACAGAATATCTAGACCTTCTTCTCATCAAAGAAACACATAAAAAACCCTCCAAACCCTAATCACCTAGCTTTGGACTTATGCATTGTTCACATGATTTCTTGCATTAGGTTAGCTCAAAGGAATGATGAAAAGAAATATCATCCTATAGGTAATCTAGACTCAAACTCAATACTTTGACACTTGAATTGACTCGAAACCTTAAGACAAAAGATATGAACTAAAACTTGGGCAACACAACCTCGTTCACAACACCTTTCCTACCATGAGGACATTCAAAAGATCTATGCCCTTCTTTACCACATCTGAAAAAAATACAACTAAAACCACCTCCACCTATCCTTCTCTTCTAATCACTAGGTTTTGGTTCACCTTCAACACTTAGTTTATCCTTTACTGAGTTATCCTGCTTCTCCTTCCCTCTACCATTACCTTGACTTTTCCTATTCAACTTATCTTTTGCCTTCAGAGCATACTGATAAGAATCCTCAAAAGGAGTAATATAAGTGATATTTAGCATACCAACCTCATCCTAAATATTAAATCTCAAACCATTAATATATCTAGCCACCTTCTCCTTTGACAATTCTCTATGTAGAATTCCTCAGTATAATCATTAATAATCGTATCTTTCTACTTTGGATTCTAAAACCTCTTCAACTCAAGTTCATAATCATTAGGAATGAACTTAGCCTTAAACTTAGTCAACATCAACCTCCATCTAGTGATCTCCATTTCACCTTCTTCTTCTCGGTCCCTTTTTAGTTCTTTCCACCAAAGAACATCATGTCCTTTCATCTTAGTTTGTGCCAACCTCACTCTAAGAAGATCCTCAATATCTTCAAGCTCAAAGTAGTATTCCAATTCACCAATCCAATCAATTAGGTCTTTGGGAGTCGAAGTACCTATGAAATTAGAAACTTCCATCATTTTTCTCAACTTCAACTAAGATCCAGGTCTAGCAAATTGTTGAAATATTTTAGAATAACTAAGAGGGGGGGTGAATCAGTTATCCAAGGTTCAGATGTATAAATAAAACTTTTCACTGCTTAGTGAACCCATAAAACATTCATATCCATGCATGCATCCATAAGATTATGCAATCACTAAAACTTGTAAGCTACTATCAAATCAACTTATAGAAATGTAAAATATGAAACATAACAAATTTATCAACACACTTGACACGATGATTTACATGGAAACGCAATTTGGGAAAAACTATTAGTAACATGCTACTCCTTTTCACTCTTCTGAAGTGATGCCTTGTAAAAGGACAACCCTATTAAAGGTTACAATACACACTGTTAACTATGTCTATGTTAAGGTATTTCAATCACCCTATTAAAAGTGATCCTTGTTAGAGGACTTTAGGTCATTCACCTAGAATGCCACTCAGTTAACGGATTTACAAATGACTGTTAGGTCAACCTTAATCCGAAGGATTTACCCTAGACTAATACAATTTTTAGAGAGTAATAGTAGAGTTTTGATCTGATACAACTTGCAATTTCTCTTGCAGATTACAGATCTCTATTCAATCCTCAATTTTGTTTGGCCTTCATGCTTTGCAACATTGATAACTTGTTCACCCTTCAAGCATTCATCTCCTTAAGCCTTCTTTCTTAAAATGTCATTGCATAATCTTCTCTTAGGTCACTTGATGAAGCAAAACCCTTAACTCCTTATCTCCCTTAGGCTCTCACACATGACAACTTTTCTTCATGACCAGACATTCCTTTAAATAGGAAATTAGGATATTTTCTTGCTTACTTTCCATTGTCAAAATTTAGGGTTTGGATGGATTAGGTAGGATACAATGTATCCATCCCATATCTCATATCTCTTCTAGAAACTTTTTCAAGAATCTATTTAAATTTTCCTAAAAATGGTTTACCTCAAATTTTGTGCCACCAGCTCATCAACCTTATCTTCCACCTAGTTCACAAAATTCAAAAAAAAAACTTGTTGGCTCAAATTTAGTGAATCTTCAATCTTTAAAATAATGCAATAGCTCAACATTATCAACCTTCTGATGCAGGCACATCTCATTACTAAATCATTTCAAAGGTCCAAGATTCTCCATATATTTTAAATGGTCAATTTTAATAATTTAGGATTATGTCTTAGTGGATAGAATTAGGTGTTTTATTAAATAAATGTTATAGTTTTTAGTCGGATATGTTAGAGAGTTAGAGGAAAGGGTTAATGATGTTAGTGTCAATTTTAGAAAGGATAAAATTAGTAATAGAAATGCCATGTGGTCAATAATTAAAAGAATCTCATCAGAAAGTTGGTGGCAATTTTAAGAGTGTTCATAATGACGAAAAATGGCTATGGAATAAAAGAAACTATTTCATATTCCTTCTATTTGGAGGAAAGTCAGTTTTCTTTAAAAAAACAATCCTATTCTTAGTAGTTATAAGAATATCCATGATTTTTGCATGGTATTGATGATTCCTATTCTTAGCAGTTACAAGAATACCCATGATTGCTGCATGGTATTGATGGTAAAGCATCTTTCATATTCTTATTCTTAGATGGAAAAGAAAACGTTTTTATTACTATTAGACAGCAAGGCCAGTCAGACTTTGGTTATTAAAAAGCCAATCTTTTATGTTAAAAAACAATTGAAACTTGGGGAGGAATGTGAAGTTTTATGTCTCTTTTGGTCTCCTGTGTTTTTTTTTCAAGATTATGGTTCTACTGTTATGCTTCATATATTTCTCATGGCAATCAGTTTATTGAATAACAATTGCAGAAAAATGTACTCTGATGTAGGGTCAATATCTCAGGTTTGAACCGTTGGATTTCTCTCAAATTTTTATATGTTGTTTGAAACCTAGTTACGCCAAATATCAATGGTTGGATTGAGTAAATCTTTTCTGGTTTGAAAGTTATTCATGTCTGAGTGTGGGTCTATCCGAAGGCAGCAAGAAGATATTTTGGGGGATTTTATTTTCAAAGTTTTGTTTATTGAGTCTGATTTTAGTGTGTGATCCTGAAGGTTGTAGATGCCCCTTGAAGAAACTCAGTTGAGTGACTGATTCCTCCTGAGTTTTCCAAGGTGTGGCTCTGCATCATTTTTGGTATCAGAGCTCAGCAAAAGGTTTGGGAAAAAGTAGTTGTGTATATGTTTGTGTGATTGTGAAAGATTGAGAGAAATAGTCTGAGAAGAAGTCCAGGAGACTAGATAAGAAGAAAATAACCTAGCTGAGGAATGATGGGACAAGAAGAAGCATCTTTATTGTATCTTTTTAGAAGGTATCGGCAGAGAAAGGATTCTAAACAGAAGGAGATAGAGGAAAAGAAGAAAAGAGAGAAAGAAGAAAGGAGAAAA